>SDVV010029937.1:0-11744 GCA_016164225.1 Gammarus roeselii | reverse complement strand
CAGGAGCGTGACAGTGCTCCATGGATGATGGAAGACGGGGACACATTCTCTCAAACAGGAGCGTGACAGTGCTCCATGGATGATGGAAGACGGGGACACATTCTCTCAAACAGAAGCATGACAGTGCCTCGGAAGGAGGTTAGACGGCAACGTACTGTCTCTTAGAAGAGCAAGGCAGTGCTTTGTGAATAAAGGAAGGCAATCGCACAGGTTCTCGAACAAGCGCATGGCAGAGCTCCATAGCAGGAGAAGACGAGGACGAAGGTCCTCAAACAGGCGCATGACTGCTCTATGGAGGAGGGAAGACGGGGACACAGGTTTTTGAGCATGTGCATTTTTTGTGCATGGATATTAAATGGTAGGCCCTCCACGTATTGTACGTTTGTGTTACCCCCTTTTAATTTACCGATATACTTAACTCATCCGAATGGAATCAATTTAATTCTGATTATTTATGATACAAAATTGTGTTCGAGGTCGTAAATAACAGAAAAATATTCCTGATTGTGACTGGCGTTTGGAGGATTGAGATTAAACATTAGCCGCTGACGTTAGATTGGACCGCTATACTTCAATGAGCATCTTGAATAGACTCAGGGTATACGTAGACAAGTTGACTGGATCCAATTCTCTTTGGCGCTATCAAATAAGATTTTTGAATGATATTCACAGTCTGTGTAAGTCTTTGTTTAGTCTTGTAACCTGCATGTAGTGAAGAACATCGTCCGTAGTGATTTCCTTCACGGTAAGTAACAACGTTTGACCGTTGCTTGTCGTATAACATACAAGCGTCTGCCAAGCGGCGTATGACCTGGTATGAGTGTGACCGCCTGTTCTTTCTCCTGCTGTCCGCTCGCCGACTTGATGTTAATGTCAGAGCCAAGTAGGACTAAGGAAAATGAAGTTATGACGTGCTCGACAGTATCGTGTCGCTGTGACACTGCAGGCACAAGTCGAAGGGGGCGTTCCTCAGTCGATATTGAGACGGCTGTAGGGCTGTGAATTGCCCGCACGTTGGATTTGAGAAGTGGAACCCGTCCCCCCTGATGCCCGCCTGTCGTCCGCCAGAAGACCGTCTTTTCAGGCTCCTGTGGCCCGCCTGACCGCATATTTGTTATCATGTCGTTACTAGACCGCCTATCCGATTGCCTGTCGTTACCAGACCGCCTATCCGACCGCCTGTCGTTACCAAACCACCAATTCGATCGCCTGTCGTTACCAGACCGCCTATCCAATCGCTTGTCGTTACCAGACCGCCTATCAGATCACCTGTCTTTACCAGACTGTTTATCCGATCACCTGTCGTTACCAGACCGCCTATCCGGTCGCTTGTCGTTACCAGACCGCCTATCCGGTCGCCTGTCGTTACCAGACCACTTATCTGATCGCTTGTGGTCCATCCAACGCACATTTTTGTCATCCTTGGATCGAGACCTTCTATCCACTCTCCAGTCGCCTACCAGACCTGCTATCCACTCTCAAGTCGCAAACCAGGCCTCCTATCCACTTCCCTGTCGCTCGCCCGCCTGCATATAACATCTGCCGGACCCAGGGCAAGGTAAACACCAAACTTTTATTTGAACTTCCAGTCTGTTTTTCTCGACTGTTTGTCCTGCGCAGTCGGTCTTGAGGAGCTGTGCAGCGCCGCACCCGTACGTCGAGCTGGACGGAGCAGTGAAGGTCTTGAGGAGCTGTGCAGCGCCGCACCCGTACGTCGAGCTGGGCGGAGCAGTGAAGGTCTTGAGGAGCTGTGCAGCGCCGCACCCGTACGTCGAGCTGGGCGGAGCAGTGAAGGTCTTGCACTATATCCAGAACTAAGGAGCCTGGTCGGATCAAGATCAACGCTAAGAGAGAACAAGGAAAAAGAAGGAGATATATGAGAGGGAGATACGCTAGAGGTTGAAACAGCAAGCAAAAACATCGGAAAGAGTGATGAGCTTGATGAAAGAAGGCTAGAGCAGGAGAGAGAGTGAGGGCCCTTGAAATTCTGATGAGTCCAGGTCCTCTGCTCGGAGTTTTGGCTTAGTTTATTGTCTTCAGTCTGAGTAAGAAACCATAATATTACAGCCCTAAAGTGGACCTGTCATTTTTTAACGTCACTGACATAAAACTGCCATACTTTCTCAGTTCCATGCCGGAAAGAAAGAAGATGGAGTGATGGAAGTACGGGGCACAACATTATCACTGTCCTCCCTCAAAACGCAATACTTTTACTCTGAAAAGATCAGGTAAGATCGGCCTACGTCATGCAATAAACGCATGCGGAAGACCCGACGGGAACACAGTTGTAATGAGTGCTAGTGGAAGCATTTTTTTCTTCGTTTCGGGAATTCAATATTTTAGTTTTTTTTTTTCTGTAAATTTACTCCTTTTCCTTCCAGGGTCAGCTGTAATGATCGGCCTCCTCTGGCACATATTTATAAACTTGACTAACCGAACATTACCATCGAGAGGTGCGTAGGGTGTGTCCTAGAAACAGTGTAGGCCTTAGGCTTGTTAACCCTTAGCTTAAGTTACACGTGGAGGTCCCTTGCCTAGCATATTTTTAATTACCCTCCGATGTTTGTTTAAAAAGAAACAGGTGGCCCCTTCGCGGATTATATAACGTAGGAGACATTGACGAATTGAGGGCCATTTGCGCACCTTGTAAAACTCCGTGTCAGCAATAGGGGGAGACTAGATCCCATAACACTGTTTAGCTCAGGGGTATCATATATGGTAAACAATAGTTGGGAGGAGCCAACAAAATCCGTTAAAAGGCTCAATTGTAGAGTACCAATGAGGTCTGGGTATTAGAACGCCCTGCCTCTTTAGCTAGTCCAAAAATGTGAATTATTCCCTGATTGGAGGATCCCCTTCATACTCATGAACATGGCCCTCCCACATATTAGTCAGCGCAGCCCCGAACGATAGAGGGCAGAGAACAGACACTTGCCTTCGGGCACAGCCATAGGTCAGACTCTCGATTAGCTACAGCCTTCGGGTGTAGGTTCCTACTCTACCCTACGCTCGTCTTACACCTAATACAATTATTCGACTTGATGTTCATTTACACTTTTGTTACTTTGTGTCCGTTATTACGAATCTATTTTCAGTACTCTATTGATAGAGTAACTTTTGTCTGGTTACTTGTTACAAAAAGACAACCATAAAACCAATGTTTGATCATTCCAACCTTGATTTACCTGATTATCACAACCTGAAAACCTTTAACATAACACAGCTTTTCATTAGCTTACATAATCACAGAACCTATCGCAGTAAGATTTGTTTTTTAAACAACCAAAAGATACTTATTTGGAAATTCTGCATGATAAAATGCCTGGAAATATTAGTGATAAAGCTTGCTTCTTTGCATGGCTCAAGAAAAATTAAACTGAAATAGCATATTTGTCAGTGAAGTTTTCTATTCAAACGACATCCAACTTATGTTTCCTTTTCATGTCAGAATGTTTTGCAACAACGGAGACTCGTTCTTGAGTAATGTAAGTGCAGCAGTACGCTATGCACCTGTCACAATTCGGCAAATATTTACTCATATATTACCTGTTACTATTGATCATAATATTTACCCATATATTACCTGTCACAATCAAGCATAATATTTACTCATATATAACCTTTCACAATCAAGCATCCTATTAACTCATATATTACCTTTCACAATCGAGCATCCCATTTACTCATATATTACCTTTCACAATCGAGCATTCTATTTACTCATATATTACCTTTCACAATCAAGCATCATATTTACTCATATATTATCGTTCACAATCAAGCATCGTATTTACTCATATATTATAGAGCAACTAAAAATGGTTCATACGGGGTTCCAGGTATTATTTCTCAGAAGCAGGCGTACGTTGATGTTTTACGTTTGCAAACTATTATCCCTACCACGCAAGATCACACAGATGAGAGTGTTTTGACACCTCTACTGTTGGTATTAGCTAGCCTTCCTATCACTGAGAAAACATTTACAAAGATTAGGTGCTTATGCAATTATCTTATGATTGTTCTCAGGTATGTTTGCATATTCTTCACTGTGTACGTACACATCTATTATCTTTCATTCTATATTCCGTAATGATATCAAAATGATGTCTTTGATCCTAATTTTTGCTTGATCATTGATTGTTCAATTAGGACCTTTCTTTATGCATATCGTCTCTCTGGATTTACATTAAGCCGAAGACGATCGGCTATCTAAGTTAATTAAAATGGTAGTTGATTATCTTGCACGACTGCAAAAATATTTTACTTGCAAATTGTTTCGTGTTGTAAATTTTATGTGATACACCCTCAATTATGGTTGCTTTGCACCCACAATTTTGATCGCTTTGCACCCTCAATTGTTGTTGCTTTG
The DNA here is from genome assembly GCA_016164225.1 of Gammarus roeselii. Taxonomy (NCBI): domain Eukaryota; kingdom Metazoa; phylum Arthropoda; class Malacostraca; order Amphipoda; family Gammaridae; genus Gammarus; species Gammarus roeselii. The sequence goes on along the minus strand of SDVV010029937.1, from coordinate 7,375 downwards.
TACTTTCAATTGTTGTTGCTTTGTGCCCTCAATTGTTGTTGCTTTGCACTCTCAGTCGTTGTTGCTTTGCCCCTTCAACTGTTGTTGCTTTGCACCCTCAATTGTTGTTGCTTTGTACCCTCAGTTGTTGTTGCGTTGCACCCTCAATTGTTGTTGCGTTGCACACTCAGTTGATGTTGTTTCGCACCATTTATTGCTGTTGCTTTGCACACTCAATTGTTGTTGCTTTGCATCTTCAATTGTTGTGCTCTATGTTCCTCAACTGTTGTTGCTTTGCTCCCTCAATTGATGTTTCTTCGCACCCTCGGTTATTGTTGTTTTGCACCCTCAATTGCTGCTGCTTTGCACCCTCAATTGTTGTTGCTTTGCATATTGAATTGTTGTGCTCTATGTTTCTCAACTGTTGTTGCTTTGCTCCCTCAATTGATGTTTCTTCGCACCCTTGGTTATTGTTACTTTGCACCCTCAATTGCTGCTGCTTTGCACCCTCAATTGTTGTTGCATTGGCTATGAATCATCGAACTGTGGAAAATGTTGGCCACATCCTTTAGAGTAAGCACAGATGAAACAACAAGATGTCTTAGTTTAATAAAATATGTGCTAGACATATGTACATACAACTAATTCAAATTCCCAATCCCTGAATCACTTGGAATAGTCAGGGAAGCAAGTATCCTTGATGCACGAAGGAATCCATCCAACACCGATCATGAAATAATCCCAGTCGTCTTCCCCTGTTCCTTCAGCTGGTCAATAATATCGTGATAACAAGGTCTTTGCCCTCTTCTTCAGTCAATGGGGCCCACCGTCTTCAGTCAATGGGGCCCTTGCCCTCTTCTTCAGTCAATGGGGCCCACCGTCTTCAGTCAATGGGGCCCTTGCCCTCTTCTTCAGTCAATGGGGCCCTTGCCCTCCTTTTCAGTCAATGGGGCCCACCGTCTTCAGTCAATGGGGCCCTTGCGCTCTTCTTCAGTCAATGGGGCCCCCTCCTCCATCTTCATTCAATGGCGATCCCTTCCCGTCTTTAGCAAATGCGGCCCCACCCCCGGATCCAGTCACTGGTTAAATAATATTCGCGGCTATTTTGAGAGTTTCATAGTCCAATTCCGATTCAGTTCTCGTGGATACACTTCCCACTTGCTCTTCTCGAAGAATACAAGACGTCCGATTGAATAATCCGCATTGTTTGAACATGTTCAAGACGGAGGGTTATCCAGACAGTGTCGTTTATTATGCAAGAGAAGCAGATATCGCAACTATCCTTTTGAATTGGAGAACAATTCTGGTTGTAAACAGAATTGTTAACAACCAGAACGTTCTGGTTGTGAACAATGGTTGTGAACGTTTGTGAACATCAAAAGATTGACAACATTTCTCTAAACACTCCAGTAGAGTAGTTACACATTCTGTACGTACGATCACAAGCAAAATATCGAACAGGGTTTAGAAACTACTTCCAACAGCCCATCGATTGATAAATTCTTATCCTTCATTTGCTTACCATAGTATCGGCAGGCTATTGAAATGGTACCTAGAAATGTCTCCTAGAAATGATACCTAGAAATAGTACGTAGAAACTACAGCGCATCCAGAAATCAAAACGGATGTGGAGAGTCGGTTACAAGATTATCTATTTTTACATGGGAATCATCTTACTAAATTTCTGTTTGATGCTTACTAAGCAAATGGCATTGATGATGGAGAAATATTTGCAAATTAAATTCTCTTTCTGCAGACGCGAAACCAATAACGGGACGTGAAGAACAATATGAACACTTTCTAATTCGGAGTTGACGTATTTCTTGTTGCAAGACAAGGCACTAAATCTGCCAAGCATGTTCCTCATTATGCCGTAGAAGGCTCGATTGTCGTGACAGCTCATCAGAGAAGGGGGAGTCGAAGTTGCAGAATGGTCTTTGATTTTTTCCCATCGTGAAAAGTCTACAAGAACTTGAGAAACAGCCTAAGAACTGTCACAAGCACTCTCTGATCGGGGAAAAAGTTTCTTTTCGCCTGATTAGAAGGTTCGGAGTGACGGAGGGAGGCTCGGGTAGGCGCAGTGTCAGGGCGGTGTGGGCAAGGAGTTCCTGAATAGGAAGCTAATGGGTAAATGATTTGATCTGATGATTCAATTTACTCAACAATGGAGATTAGAATATCACCATTCATGGGGTAGTGGACCAAACAGTTCTTGGTGTGATCGACAGACAAATTATGTTTTTTTTCCCATCCAGCTTCTATAAAATGTGTGTGTTAGAGCTTGCTGCCTATCCTACGGGCCCATGTCCTACATATGCTTTACTAAGTCTTGTAGCAATTGATCGCTTAAAGCTGACCGATGGGTTTGAGAATTGTGTGTCAATAATTTCTATTCAATTAGGTTGTATTGCCATTTTCTTTTTAATGAAGTATTTTGATATTGAGTTATTTCTACACAGTCATTGAAATAGGACAATTTCAAAGAATTAATATGTTTCTCTTGATCATTGATTTGATTTCACATGGCGACGGAAAAAAATGCCTCTGTTAAATTGTAAGGTTTACATTCCTCATTTGTTCGGGAAAATGATTAGGAATGATACATGATGAATAAACAACTCAAATAACTGAGATGATATGAAGCTGTCGAGCACCGTAGCGCGAAATAACCTGAAAGCTGGCGCACCACCTGAAGGTGGTGGACGGTATCCTTACCAAACATGTCGCCCTGTATATGGGGCTCAGATATTTATGCAAGCAACCGTCCAAGGATGATCGTATGATTGTAAGGACTGTCTCGCCTTCTGGATCTGCATCTGAAATTGCACATAATAAAATTGCTACACTAGGATACAGACGCAGGGTTGACAATCTTCCATTGACTAATTAAAATTATATAGAATTATATTTTTCTTCCTCAACATCACTTACTTTGCATGCAAGTGTTCAACTGATCCCGACTTTCTGACTAACATCAAGCGAGATTGACAAACATTTGCTAGATTTTTCCTTATTAAATTGCAAAATACATCGGCCAGCAATGTGTGAGTTACCACTTCTCAAAACTGAAACAGAGCGGCAAATCGTCCCAAACATAGCATCTCTTTGTGCTACAATTCTTTTCAAATTCCGTTTTGAATTTCTGACAAAACCATTAAAAAATAAATATCACAATAGCTGATGTGTCCTCTTCACTCCTTCCCCCTCCCTTCCTCTCTCCCAGCGCATTGAAATCCTCCATCCCCCAACCGCACCTGCGTACCTCCCTATCCGTTTCTCTTCGTCAACCAGCCCCAACCGGTGAACCATCAAGTCTCACGCCGTAAAAACCCAGATTAGGGGAATGGAAAGTTGGCAGTCCACGCGGCAGACATGTTCGATGTTATTGCATTTAAAAAGGGTGTTGTGTAGCCTTGCTGTCGAAGGGGTATGGCCGGAGAAAGGGTGTAGTGTAGCCTTGCTGTCGAAGAGGTATGGCCGGAGAAAGGGTGTAGTGTAGCCTTGCTGTCGAAGAGGTATGGCCGGAGAAAGGGTGTAGTGTAGCTTTGATGTCGAAGAGGTATGGCCGGAGAAAGGGTGTAGTGTAGCTTTGCTGTCGAGGAGGTATGGCCGGAGGAAGAATGCAGTGTAGCTTTGATGTCGAAGAGGTATGGCCGGAGAAAGGGTGTAGTGTAGCCTTGCTGTCGAGGAGGTATGGCCGGAGAAAGGGTGTAGTGTAGCTTTGATGTCGAAGAGGTATGGCTGGAGAAAGGGTGTAGTGTAGCTTTGCTGTCGAGGAGGTATGGCCGGAGGAAGAATGCAGTGTAGCTTTGATGTCGAAGAGGTATGGCCGGATGAAGGGTGTAGTGTAGCCTTGCTGTCAAGGAGGTATGGCCGGAGGAAGAACGCAGTGTAGCCTGGCTGTCGCGGAGGTATGGCCGGAGGAAGGGGGTAGTGTAGTCTTGCTGTCGAGGAGGCATAGCGGGAGGATCTTTCAAGACAGTGTAGCTTTGCTGTCGGGGAAATATGACTGAAGGAAGCGTGCAGTGTAGCCTTTCTGTCGAGGAGGTATGGCCGGAGGAATGACTGCCATAAGACAGAAACAGTAGCCAAACAAGGCAAAGAGAACGGTTGCAGGAGCAGTCTTTTGCAAGTTTCTGGGGCTCCTACCGAGAGATGGCCTTTGTAAGGGGCGTTCGGAGTTTCAAGGATGGTGCTGGAAAGTTGGATTACCAAGAAGACAGTAAAAAATTGAATATTGGAATTGAAGTATTCCCTTTTCTGTAATAATTACCTAAAACTGAATAAATGTTTACATACGCCGCTGGTTCAAGAAATAGATAAGACGGCAAACAATATATAAACACGAATATTATATGGGATTCAAAAGTAATATGAGCCGGTATTTGTTTCATAATTTTAATCTGAAAAGAGAAAAAAGTACTAATGTTGGCATATATAAAGTATTCCAATAAATATTCATAATATGTTTCTTTTTCGCGAGTAACTTGTAAGTTAAAATGGAACTTTTTTGCTTCAGTATGGATGCCAGTCCTTTTAATTCAAAATCAATAGCTATTATATTGAAGTAAAATGTTTGACTCATTACAAGGCAACACATCGGAGGGGAATTCATCCCATTCATCCTTCAGTGTTATCGGCATCGTCTTTTATTATTCCTCTACAATTGAATTAATTTCTTCATTATGTGTAATTAGCCGATGATTTCTGCGTGGCTCGTTTCAGAGAAGATATAAATACGTGAATGAGGAGAAAATGAGAATAAGAAATATAAATAAGGGGGATAAGGAAGATGATGTGAAAACATAAAGAGGTGATGGAGAATTGTGCAGGACCAGAAATGAGGTGTAAAAGGAGGAAAATGTGGAGACATAAATAATAATGATAGGGAGGGGAATGGGGAAATGGTAATAAGATGGACAAGGATGATAATGCGGAAATGCATAATAGGAGGATAAGGAGGATAATGAGAAAATATAAGTAAAAAAGAAAAGTAGGGCAACATGGATGAGGAGGATATGAAGGGAATGTGGAAATAAAAATGAGGAGGATAAAGACGAATACACGGAAATAAAAACATGGAGGATGAGGAGGATAATGCGAAACAGTACATGACTCGCAGCAATTACGCAGAAAAACAAGTCTGTGAGAAGTACCTGGCGTCGGGAAGCATGTGTTCAGAACCTTTGTGGATAAGGAATAGGCCTACGATAGGGTCGACAGGAAGACGGTGCGGAGGGTGCTGCATTTGAATGGAGGGGGTGCAATATTTTGATAAGAGAGTTTCAGAGTTTTTAAATTGGCAGCAGAGCATGCGCCAGAGTAGAGTTCAGAGTTTCTAAATTGGCAGCAGAGCATGCTTCAGAGTAGAGAGCGAGGCGAGTGATTGGTTCCCTGTGGAAGTGTGTGCAAGTGTGTGTGAGGACGACCACAAGAGGCATTTTGGTCCAAACTAGGTTACCTTTTGAAAGTTAGAAGATAAGTCCTGAAGTAGAACATCTGAGAGAGCATCATGAGCCTGTTGGATTTCTATCTTAAAAGATCAAAAAAGGGATTATTTGTTGTAGGAAATAGCGTTTAACGATGAAACTCGATACAACTCAAATCAGCACATAAAAAGAAAGCCACCGACCCACGATCTTGATCTGAGATTGTCTCAGTTTCATTCCTCGCTAAACCAATATTAACCGATGTCATTGATGAACACCATTTTTTCGACCTGCCGGTACCAGTTCAGGGCACTTTTTTTTACGTTGTTAGTGCCAATGTCGAGCACTTTTCAACCGTACGGGTGTCCATGTCAGACTCCATTATTTACGACTATGCTGATAAGCGTGCTATAGCGCACTTACAAACGTTGTCGTATCCATTATTCCTGGTCACTCTGTTCGGATCTAGAGTGAAATGGTTTGAAGGTCAACGTTTTCCTTAACCGCCATAATTTAACACGCTTCGATTACGGTACCTCAGACTTTATACTTCTCCTGCGAATGTAGGTTGAGTTCGCGTAGTCTGTCTTCGTAAAGTTTACTGTTCAGCGAACAGTTGTTTGGTAGCTCTATGTTGAACCTTCTCAAATTTGATAATGTTTAAGATGTGGAGATCAAAATTGGAAGGAATACTCGAGAAGTGGTCCTACAAATGCATTGCATATTTTCGACAAGCCGGCGACATCGTTACCTCACATGCTGCTCCTTAAGTGGTTACTAACGCCGACACCTAGATCTTTCTCTTCCGTGACAGGAATCAATTTCGTTCCGGACATTTACTATTTTTTTCTATGGTTTTGATGACCTTTGTGCACACCTATAGTGGGACTGAGACAAGGTTGCGTTATGTTTTTCTGGTAGTTCCGTCTGTGCATGGAAGGAGTGGTCAGGCAGCTGAACGCGAGTATTTTGGGTCCAGGTTTAGAGTTGTTGTAGCAAAAGAACGGAGTTGGCAGTTGAGTCAGGCGCTGTTTGCCAATGATACGGAACTGATGGCATCTCCAGCAACGAAGTAGTTGCACAGGCTAGTGTCGAAGTTCGGTAGAGTGTGTGAGAGGAGGACGATGAGTGAAAAAGGTGGAAGTGTCGGAGTTTGGTAGAGTGTATGAGAGGAGGAAGATGAGGGAAAAAAGTGGATGAGTCGATGTTTGGTAGAATGTGTGGGAGTAGGAAGATGAGAGAGAAAAGTGGAAATGTCGGAGCTTGGTAGAGTATGGAAGAGGAGGAAGATGAGAGGAAAAGGTGGAAGTGTCGAAGTTTGGTTGAGTGTGTGAGAGGAGGAAGATGAGAGCAAAAGGTGCAAGTGTCGAAGTTTGGTAGAATATGTGAGAGGAGGATGATGAATGAGAAAGGTGGAAGTGTCGAAGTTTGGTAGAGAGTGTGAGAGAAGGAAGATGAGTGAAAACGGTGGACTGATATCAAGATGAAGGGTTTAAGGGTCATGACCGGTGACTCTGAAGGATAGAATCAATAATGACACGGTTCGAATATGAGCGGGGACGGTGAGGAAGGAGGAGGGCAGAGTATTGTTACTTGTCTGAGGTGATTCGGACACATCTTGAGGACGGATGATGGGAGAATTGTGAAGCGGGTGATGAAATCGGATCAGAGTGGGGTTACTCGTCGGTCAATTGGATGAGAGTGGGGTTACTCGTCGGTCAGTTGGATGAGAGTGGGGTTGCTCGTCGGTCAGTTGGATGAGAGTGGGGTTACTCGTCGGTCAGTTGGATGAGAGTGTGGTTACTCGTCGGTGAGTTGGATGAGAGTGGGGTTACTCGTCGGTCAGTTGGATGAGAGTGGGGTTACTCGTCGGTCAGTTGGATGAGAGTGGGGTTACTCGTCGGTCAGTTGGATGAGAGTGGGGTTACTCGTCGGTCAGTTGGATGAGAGGGGGGTTACTCGTCGGT
>SDVV010029936.1:0-11744 GCA_016164225.1 Gammarus roeselii | reverse complement strand
CCACTCTGTGCCCTCTTCTTCCACTCTGTGCCCTCTTCTTCCACTCTGTGCCCTCTTCTTCCACTCTGTGCCCTCTTCCTCCACTCTGTGCCCTCTTCTTCCACTCTGTGCCCTCTTCTTCCACTCTGTGGCTTCTTCTTCCACTCTGTGCCCTCTTCCTCCACTCTGTGCCCTCTTCCTCCACTCTGTGCCCTCTTCCTCCACTCTGTGCCCTCTTCCTACACTCTGTGCCCTCTCCTACACTCTGTGCCCTCTCCTACACTCTGTGCCCTCGCCTCCACTCTGTGCCCTCTCCTCCACTCAGCGAACTGTGAACTCACCTCCACTCTGTGCACTCTCCTCCACTCAATGCACTCTTGGGGTGGATGGATGATTATTCATTTTATAGATCATCAACACTATTTTTTAGTATTCTATTATTTATTATTTCATAGGCTCTATTATTTATTTCTGCCCTTTTTCCTGATGATAAATTTTACATTTTTTATAATTTATCGAGGTGGGTCGAGACCAGGTGACCCAGGGAATGGGGGGTACTTGGAGGACCCGGGGTTTCGGGAAGCCGGGGGACTTGGAAGACCAGGAGGATTTAAAGGGATCCACTTGGACTCTTCTAAGGCTCTTTGGGACACCCTTGAGACCCTGTGGGACCCTCTTGAGGAATCTCTAAATCCTGGAACCTCTGCTCCTCCCTCCTTACGCTGTAAAACACATACACGTAGAAATTTATGTATGTGGAGTGCTTGAGAAGAGAAATTAGTTATTACAGTCCACAACATTGCTGACGCAGAGGGGGAGAGCCGCGCCGAGGCTGGTCGAGGGGCGTCGAAATCAGTCGGAACATGTTGAGACGAGTCGAGTTGGTCGCGACGAGTCGAAACTGGCAGAAATGATTTGAGACAAGCAGAGATGAGCTGAGACGAAGGGACTCGGGGGACCCGAGGGACTCTGGTTATCCTCCGGCTGCCGTCGGGCTCTTTTGGGGCCCAAGGGACCGTTGCCCTCCCCTCCTCCTATCCTATCCCCTCGAACAATAAGTGCAATGATAACAATCTGAGCAGTTTTTAGTCCACGATGAACCTGGTCTTTCTTTCCTCTTCACGTTCCACAATTCTGTCTTATAAAATAATGCTAGTATACTTGTGCGAGAGCTTTTGTTTGTGATTGTGTGAATAAGCGTTTTTATAGTCTGTGCTCGCTCGCGCGTGCGTGGACCATATGTATTGTGTGTGGTTCATCTTTGCCGCGTAACTATTAACCTTGTGATGTGTTGCGGTTAGATTTGATCTGATTCGCGAAGCCTTGAACCTTGTACCAATTTTTACGATACTACCTGTGCGCACTGGCGTGCGCACATATTACTCTTTGAGGTTCTGGAGGGTTGGAGGTGAGTATTCATTTCGTCTGAGTCTTCATCTTCCTGAATAAAGAAATTGTAATGTAACCGAACTAGGCTGTGCAGTTGTAAACATTGTATTGCGCTGCTGCCGGAGCTGACTTTGTCCGTGTAGCCGTAAACCTTGTACCAGACTCGACGATGCTGCCTGTACGCATTAACGTGCGTACATATTACTCTTGAAGTTCTAAATGATTGGAGGCGTGAGGTTTCATTTTGTCTATCTTGCTCAAATAAATAAAATGTACTGTGATCCTCCAACAAAGTCCGTCAGTTGATCATTACTCCTCAACCCTAGTCTTAAGTTAATATTAAATTCACCTAGGTAGCAAATGTTGTCTTTAGAACAGCTCACGCTGACGAAGACTTGGTACGTATCATCTGTGTATTCTGATATTTTTTTATATTGTCAACATGTCATTATACCTAAATAAATTTTAAATCCTTTAAATCCTTAAATCCTGATCCGTTGCTGTTGGAGCCGACTTTGTCCGTGTAGCCGTAAACCTTGTACCAATCTCGACGATGCTACCTGTACGCACTAGCGTACATACATTTTACTCATGAAGTTCTAAATGATTGAAAGCGGAGGTCCATTTTGTCTAAACGTTATTCTTGTGCGCATCAGCGTGCGTCTGACACGACTAAAATGATCAAATAATTTAACTACGACAACGTTTTTTTCTTCCACACAGAGGTTTGCGAGTCTACTGGAATCCATGATCGAGCCCTACGGGGAGCCTATTGTGACTCGCGTTGAGGCTCTGGTGGAAATGAGGCCAAAGTCAAATATTACTCTTCTCCGCTCCATGCACTCTCCTCCACTCTGGTGTTCTTCCCTCGACTCCCTCTGCTTCCCTCCACTCAGTATACCACCGCATGCACCGAGAGGCAGACAATCTGTTCTACTTCGTCAGCGAGGAACCCCTGACACAGGACCAGGCCCAGGGGTTCTGCCATGACTCCTACGGGTACTCTCATGTCGCCGTGCTCCCCTTCAGCCGGCAAGAGGAAGGGCTGCAGGTGGCGAGAACAGTGGCAAGCCACTTCGCTGCCGAGTCTGGTGAGCGCCATGCCATTAGTTTTACATTCACTAATGCAGGTAATTTTTGTTTCCCAGTTACTGTTTTGAATGTTTAACGCAGTCTCGCTCGAGTTTGTCCGCGCTTGGTCATAACTCTACTTCCTATCCAAAAGAGCAAGTGCCGTTTGAAGGTCGCTCCGGCAATATGCTCGAATATTTCGATATCAGGCATTGTAAACACTCAGGAGATGATGATGGTACCTACCTTAAAATCTTGAGCAATGTTTTCCTTCTGCCACGTGCTATTCAACATGGCTTAATAGCATTCGAGAAAAGTTACCCATTGCATCGTGGATCGTGCGCGTCGGTCAAACATGAGCACTGAACAAAATAGTTTGTCATCATAAAAAAGGTCCCGAAACAAATCTCGACGTTGAGTTAATAAAGTATAAAGGCATATAACACTATACTCTTCAGGGGTCGAGCAGCGTCGACACTATGTCTGTATGGTTGTTAGCAAAAATTCCATCGCTTTTCTTTCGTCGGTCACTCTCACGTCAATCAAAAGGCCTGACGTCACACGGGTAGTTGCCATGAGTCGCCAGCCGATTTCGTTAACGAACAATTCTCGTCTCTGTTAGGAGGATATACCGTCATTTGGATCATGCATTCGATACAAATTTGTAATTGATGATGTATTTTTCATTAAAACGTTATCTAACAGAGAGCTCATTATGAACGATAAATTACGTATCTTCATTCTAGAACGGCCTAGGGAAATAAATGTTCGAAAACATTGTTCGTAAACAATATTTCTGAAAACGCGTAGCGACTACATTTTTAAGACTCTAAGTTTGACTTCGGCACGTGCGATGACTCTAGTTGAAGCCTTGATGGAAATGTGGTTCAAATCTGGCTAGCAGAACACAAGCTTCTATCCAAAACGTTCCACTCGACGCTGGTACCCGGTTACAGCAAATACAAACTTAGTAAATAAGAAAGAAAAGCAGGAGAGGCGAGCAGGGAGAGTGTGGAGTTAAGAAGACTATTCCTGACGTCAGTTCAACTTACCGACAAAAGACCTAGGACGTCCTCCGAGGCTTCTTAACGGTGAGCCAAACTCTTTTATAAGAGACTAATCTTCGCTCTTCACTATCTTTCATTTTCTCCGCCATCATCGAAATGTATTACAAGAGTTTATATCCGGTGTCTTCTTGAATTAGGTCTACGTTAAACCTACTGGCGATATCTACGTCAAACCTACTCTGTATCTACTCGGAACCTACGTTAAACCTACTTGGAACCTGTTAAACTTGGGTACATGGATGATTATCCATTTTATAGATCATTGATACTTTATTTTAGTATTCCATTACTTCTTTTTTCTTGGGCTCTATTATTTATGCGGCCCTTTTTTCATGATGATGAAATTTATATTGTACTATTTACCGTGGTGGGTTGAGACTAGGTGACCCAAGGAATGGGGGCACTCGTGGGACCCGCGGGACTCGGAGGACCCGGGGTTTCGAAAACCCGGGGGACTTGGAAGACCAGGAGGATTTGGGGGGATCCACCTGGACCCTTTTAGGGCCCTTTGGGACACCCTTGAGACCATTAGGGACCCTCTTGAGATATTGGATGACTTTCGTGAGGCCACTCTGAATTCTGGAACCTCTGCCCCCCCTCCCTATCTACGTTAAACCTACTCAGTATCTACGTTAAACATACTCTGTATCTACGTTAAACCTACTTGGTATCTATGTTGAACTTGCTTTGTATCTACGTTAAACCTACTCTGAGCCTACGTTACATCTACTCTGAATCTACGTTAAGCTTAATCGGTATCTGCGTTAAACCTACTCTGTATCTACGTTAAACTCCTCTGTATCTATGTTGGGGTGGATGGACGATTATTCATTTTATAGATCATTAACACTTTTTATTATAGTATATTCTTGTTTCTTCTTCCTTGGGCTCTATTATTTTCTGTGCCCTTCTTTCATGATAAATTTGCATTGGCTTTCATTATATATATATATCGAGGCTGGTTGAGACAAGGTGACCCAGGGAAGGGGGGTACTCGTGGAGCCTGCGGGACTCTGAGGACCCGGGGTTTCGGGAACCCGGGGGACTATGAAGACGAAGGATTTGGGGGGACCCACTTGTACCCTTCTGGGGCCCTTTGGGACACTCTTGACACCTTTCGGGACCCTCTAGAGAAACTGAAGGATCCACTTGAGGCCCCTCTGAATCCTGGAACCTTTGCTCCCCCTCATAAATCTACGTTAAACCTACTCGGTATCTACGTTAGACCTACTCTGTATCTACGTTAGACCTACTCTGTATCTACGTTAGACCTACTCTGTATCTACGTTAGACCTACTCTGTTTCCACGTTAGACCTACTCTGTATCCACGTTAGACCTACTCTGTATCTACGTTAGACCTACTCTGTATCTACGTTAGACCTACTCTGTATCTACGTTAGACCTACTCTGTATCTACGTTAGACCTCCTCTGTATCTGCGTTAAACCTACTCTGTATCTATGTTAAACCTACTCTGAATCTACGTTGAACCTACTCTGAATCTGCGTTGAACCTACTCTTCAATTGACCTACGGGGGAGTCTGCATTAACTTCGCGTTGGGACTCCGGTGGAAAACAGAAGAAACTACTACTAATTTGGGACCCGCTTGAGGCCCCTCTGAACCCTGGGACCCCTGCTTCCCCTTCTCCAAGCTGTAAAACCCATACATTAAAATGTATACATGTAGATTGCTTTAGTTGAACAATTAACCATTACAGTCCTCGGATTACTGGCGCAGAGGGCGTTGGTCGCTTCGAGGCTGGTCGAGGTTCGTAGAGATCAGTTGAAACATGTTGAGTCGAGTTGGTCGCGACGAGCCGAGACTGGCCGAAATGATTCGAGACAAGCCGAGATGAGCTAAGGCGAGGGGACCCGGGAGTTCGGAGGACCCGTGGGACTTGGGTTACCCTCCGGGATTCGTCGGGCTCACTTGGGACATAAGACACCTGTCACCCCACTCTCACCCTAAAATGCTTGAGTGAAAATTTTGTTTATACAGTAGTAGTGTAAAGGACTACGAAAAACGACTTCAATAAAGGAATGGGATAGGGCTTCATTAGCGGCGGGTAAGGGGTTGCCCGGAGTCAGCAGCGCGATGGGTAGCGGAAGGCGGGCGGCGCTGAGGGAACAGAGGTGAATGACTCATTCGGAGGGACGGACAGCTTTCGGATTATTAGTTTGTTAATAGGTTATATATATTATTAGGTTATTAATGTTAATAGGTTATATAAATAAAACGTTTACATATACATATAGATATTTGCATTTCAATGCTGGGCATACTGTATTGCAAGTCCATTGCATGTCATGTTGCATATATGCATTTTCAATGCTAGTTCGCTGAATCTTTAGGGGTATTGATAACGTACATTCATAAGATCATTTTTTATTGATAATGAAACTAACAGTTACTTAATAATTCACATGCAGTAATAAATATTTAAACTTCACACTTTCTTACACGAATATATATTTCCGGACACGTTCATGATGATTTTTTCAACATTTTTATTTCTACGTCGTTCGTTGTTCATCAATTTACACGTGGCATAGATTTAATTAGTTCAATGTTATTTTTCTGCTATTGTATTATCAGTACCCTTGCGCTTTGTTTTGGTTACTCTTGCAGTAACTCATTCTTTCGTTTTCTCTGTTTGGAGCTATCGCACACACGGAAAAAGATACCAAATAAACAGGTGACTGAAACATTCGTTCATTAAGAGAAAAAAACCGTAATGGATTATTTTCATGATGCAAAGTATTCGCCCAGTGTGAATAGGATTGTCTCTAGCGATAGAAGCACTTCGTTATAATTCTCTATATATCGGTGTTACCATGTTCCAAATGTTTCGTTATCAAGCGCATGTAGACTGTTCGGCTAGTCTTATCTCTTTTTTTTGTACAGCGAGTATCGGTTGGATGTCTTATAGCGAGAGCACCTGAACGGTATGGAATTATTAAAAGTTATTATATTATGCTATGTATTACTTATTAATGAATGTTTGATATATGTTGAATTTGTAGTGTTTTTAGAATTTTGAATAGTTATCTCGTGCAGTTATAGGAATTTTTATGATATTTTAGGTTTGTATCTTCCATGTAGCACAATTTTTTCTGGCATAATTAATCGGTCATATAATAATTCTGCTCATTTTATTATAACATGACCGTTTTAGTATATATCATTCAGTTTTGTATGTTTTATGTAGAGTGTCCATCTTTGATGCCATCTGTTGGTTATTTTATTCAATATCGGAATATTAGGATATATTACGTATGTATCTGCAATGTAGAACAGTATTATTTATGCACATACATACATACATACATACATACATACATACATACATACATACACAGTTGATGACCTAGGCGAGCAATATTAGGCCTAATGTTTTGCCAAAAACACCATGTAACCAACTTATAATCGCTAGCTGCACACTGAGAATGGAGTCAGTGTTACGTTGAGGTCAAGAGGAGACGCACCTCTTGTTATATGATGGAGCAAAAATGAATATTCACGTCTCAAAAATTTGTTTACAAGTGTTGGAAGAAGAAATCTCCGAAGATGATATGAGTCGGATCGAACAAATATTGACTACTTGTGTTGCAAATATCAGATATCTTAGAATGGGTAAAATAAGAATAAAAAAAGTGGGAGATATCATTCATATATGAATGAAGGAAAAAAGAAAGTCGGCTTTGGGTAACTAATGCCGACGCGTTACAGTCGTATGTAACAAAGTTCAAGAGAAATAAGGAAGCAAACCTCGAAATTGATATCATCCAAGTGGAAAATCATCATGACTGTAATAAAGCTAAGGTAGTGGCAAACAAATTGTACCTAGGAACAAGAGAAAGATCTGGATTGGATGCAAGTTTCGAATAATGAAGGTTCAAAAAGAAGCAATACATTTGTGGACTCACGGGAACGGAACAGCATTCAGTATTCGCAAGAGAAAAATCTGGATTGGATGAAAGTTTCGAATAATGAAGGTTCATAAAGAAGCAATACATTTGTGGACTCACGGGAACGGAACAGCCTTCAGTATTCGCATCAAAGATATGATTGAGTATTTAAAGGATTTTGAGAGAAAGCTGAATTATAGTGATGATAGATATGGTTGGATGTATGAACGATGTTTCAAATCAAAAAAAGAGGTAGATGTCATTGATGATGCCAGCAAGGTCTGTAAATATTGTCAATAAAACTGATATGCCATGGAAATCCTTCATCAAATGTTTATAATATCCTAAACTCAAAGGTTAAGTATTGAATTGCAATAAGATACATAAAGTCAATTAGTCGCAGGTAACATTGAATTGTCGAAATCAGTAGATGAATATGTTTCACGGTATGAAACGAAGCTCAAAAGGTCGCTCATGACATTGAAACTTTGTCATGAACCTATCTTGAGAGGGGGGGGGGGGATGATCTAGATGTTTTACAGATTGCTAGGATATAAATCAGTGCGATCAGATCTTGATCAGATAAATTTGTGGTTCTGTTCTGGAAGAATGGGGTATAGCTTGAGACATCGTTTGCTCGGGAGTGATGGAGTAACAGGAGTCTGAAATCTGTGCAAAAAATAAATAATAAGCATCAATCCACCAGTAATGTGTGACATCTGAAACAAAGTCATCGTCATGAATATGAATATTATAGGAAAGAATAGGCAAATCATAGATGCAAGTCGTCAAAGGATGTTGAGCCAAGTGGAGATATTGAAGTAAAACAAGAAAAAATAGTGCGAGACCATGTGTCAGTTTGTATGAAACTGGATTACTTGTAACATTCAATCCATCTAAGTTTGAAAATGGGTCCTCTCGGCTAACTAATATGGGTTGAAAGTTACAATGAAATAAATAACATATATGTTAAAATGATAATTAGTTGTTTGGAGGGCTTCTTATGTATATATCAATGACTGAATACCATACACAAGGTTAGGTTAGAATAGGTTTTGATGGGTGTGAATAACTTGTACAAATCGAGAGTCATATGAAAATAGGTATAACAATCAAACAACGATGAAATTATCTATGAGAATGGATGACATTTACTAGATCATAATTGGAAGTGTGCATCAAAACTGCTAAGGATAGATCAAAATGTTGAGTCAAGTGGAGATATTTGTTATGCATTCATCCTATAACACTGAAAAATCATATGTAAGCATGAAAAGTCGATCGATAATACATGATTCTGGATTAGAAAAGGTTAGGTTAGGCTGAAGAGTTCTTTTGACCTAACATGACGTGAAGCTGACCCACTTTAAATATCTTGTAAAAAAAAGCAAGGGACTATGTTCAAATAGAAAAAATCATGGATCAGAGGTAAATGCTACATATGTTAACCGACCCTGCATATGCATACAAATGTGTGTGTGTGTGTGTGTGTGTGTGTCTACATTGTGCAGGTATCGACCCCTGTATACGCCGTCATTATACCGTGGTGGGCCCTGCATATGCGTACACAGCGTGTATGTGTATACCTGGTGTGTGCCTTTGAAGAAAGTAACGTAAAATAGTCATGTGGAGGGATTTGATATGTATATCGCATAACAGAATCACTAAATACCATACATTACCATCAAACTTGACGGATTTTTTTTTATAAACATTGGTTAGGTTAGGTTAGATTGACCAGATCTTTTAATCTAACATCGCGTATAACTGATTCACATTGAAAAACCTTGCAACAAATGAAGTGAACTTGCTAATTTGGAACCTACATCCAAACATTTAATGGAGATATCGATTAATTCTGAAACCTAAACATATGCAGAAGATATTTGCTGGATCTAAATTAGATAAGTGTATTCAGACTATTAATAGTATGATGAATATACACCCCTAGTGGAGAGATTCATACATATCAATACCGTACATGAACATCAAACTTGAATGAAACTACATAACTATTGGTTAGAATAGGTAAGATTAGGTATTAACGTATCTGACGGTGAATGGCAACTCGTTTTGCATACATTGATATTTGATCTATGTTATCGTACATTGGTATATATTTCGCTAATGATGTACCTTAGGCATGGTTTCTATCTGGATCTTGTCGACTGCGAACTTTACTTCACAGATATGCCGTAAAATGTTAATAGATTTATTCAATATTCGTTATAATGGAAGAAGAATGGTAGGAGCAAAACATCCATCACCACACCAACAAAAAATCTTATTCTAACAGTAAAACCTTGCTAACACTTTAACACCCATAACAATCACTGGCATATGCGATAAGCTTACATAAACGTTTTGAACTCTATAGTCTATTAACGAGCAATCACCAAACATCACTTGGAACAAGTCTATATTACTGGACTTGTAACAAACAAGGTGAAGAAATATATATTTATGTAGGTACACCATCTGCTAAAGATTGGTAAAATTATATAGTCAAATAGATAGATTTGATAAGGATGAAGCTTAAATCAATGAAGAAATACCTAACATAAGTATGAAAACGGGGAAAAGAATAAGTTGAGGTAGGTTAGGATGGGTTAGTTTTATGGCCCCTCTACATTACGCACATATAGCGGAAAAATGCTACAGTGGATCTGGTGAACGTTCGAATAAGTCTGATATTCTGAATTGGAACGCAATCTCTTGACAAAACCTCAATTAATCGTTTTTTTTCTTAGCGTACAAACTGCAAACGGAACACTAACATTTATAAAAGTAGGACACGCGGGAATGAGCATCTAGTACAGACATGCGAGCGGATAACATGATTGAGATGTACATTAAATTATTGAAGAATTTTAACACTAACACTACACAAATCCGGAAGATTAGTTCTCCAAGACGACATGGAGTCGGACCCAAATCCAATGTCGAGAGGTAAAACATATCAATATTTTGGGTAATTACATCCAATTCAGCGTGTTTTATACACCACATACCATGAAATTAGGCTAATTAATATCAAATACAGCTATATTCCAAATAAACCGTTCAAAAACGTATAACAGTAATAAAATTTCTAAGAAAGTTTCTCTTCTACGGTCTAAGCAACATTGATTAACTATTCTATACGGTTTATCCTACCACACCTAGATAAATCCTTCACCATAATGGAATGCGTAAGGTCAATCTATACATGATGCCGATATGCATCACCGATCTTGTAATTAATAAAACGACAAATAATCCTGTACTTTAACTCCTGATGCGAAATGTAACAGGACTAAGATCATATACTAACATAAAACAAACATACGGAAAAATTATCTGACATTCAACATAGTTCATGCATAACAAATAACACTACGGTATCCATTCAAGTCTATAACAAATTCCTAGACCTAATTGATGCTATGCCTCTGATAGGACAAAATCCATGCCCACTGTGTCATAACAACGAACTCTACAATGCTTTACTAGGTCATTTCTAAGCAATCTACCACTGATACATAACAAATTTAGAAGTAACACCCAGTCATGGTACAATACCTCAGACATACCATGCATCTGTTTAGTCCAACATCTCTGAACAACGGCGAGCAAAGTCACATCTTGGACATAACCAAGAATCTATACACAGGTACAGTGGTCAAGAATGGGGCCTGACACGAGTCTCGAAGAGTGTGGCCATAAAAAGCTGGGCTTCTGTTCACCGACGACCCAAGTAAATCACTACAACGTTCAGTAGCTCATCGTAAAACCTCTCCAACAAACCCATGGAACTTAAGACCGACATCCACAAGAACTTACAAATTCATGTTGAACTTGGACCGAACTCCAAATGACCACCAAAGAGTGTAAAAAAAAACTCTACACCAGGACCAATCCATCCAGTGTATCGTTTTCTAAAACTTGAAATTACGTACTTGCTAGGGTTCAATGACAAAATTCCACATAAATGCAGTATGAATTTTCACTTCTTAAACATACATTCCTATGATTATCGTGGAAAAAAACATACAACAATAATAAAATAACTACGCAATTCTCTACTTTGCCCTAACCGATATTAAAAATTGGTATACACTAGGGTATCCATCATAAATTTCGGTCTACTTATACAAATAAACATATACATAATGAACTTTGGCCTAGGGGACTCTCTAACTGATCCAAACCATTAAAGTATGGTCCTACAATAAACATACAATAAGCTAACAACAAAAATCAAGTTTGTAACCAATGGAATCTTCTATATTTATAATATCCCCGTCAAACATTGTACCAGGATGAAAAAAAAAAAAAAAAAACATTTT
>SDVV010029935.1:0-11744 GCA_016164225.1 Gammarus roeselii | reverse complement strand
ATATTCTATGCATATTGTACGTATGTCTCCTCGCACAGCAGTTGACATCAAATCTGAATTTGATGTGGACGCAATTGCTGATGTTGTGCTGCCAATATCACTTCGACAACCCTTTCCTCTGAGAACTGCGGGGTGGTGGGCATTGTATGAGTTTACCCACATTATCTGCTATTTGTTAACTTCAATTACTCCGGAGGTTATCCTCGCTACCGCTGACACTCACTTTATTTGGCGCGACGGGTGGTGAGGGTTCTAATGACGTGATTGAGAACACAGCTCTTTTCTGTCTAACGACGGGTGGTGAGGGTTCTAATGACGTGATTGAGAACACGGCTCTTTTTTGTCTAACGACGGGTGGTGAGGGTTCTAATGGCGTGATTGAGAACACGGCTCTTTTCTGTCTAGCGACGGGTGGTGAGGGTTCTAATGACGTGGTTGAGAACACTGCTCTTTTCTTTCTAGCGACGGATGGTGAGGGTTCTAATGGCGTGATTGAGAACACGGCTCTTTTCTGTCTAGTGACGGGTGGTGAGGGTTCTAATGACGTGATTGAGAACACCGCTCTTTTCTGTCTAGTGACGGGTGGTGAGGGTTCTAATGACGTGATTGAGAACACTGCTCTTTTCTTCCTAGCGACGGATGGTGAGGGTTCTAATGACGTGATTGAGAACACGGCTCTTTTCTGCCTAACAATGTTGTGAGTCGACCTCAATTATAATCATAGTGGTTGATCTCGTGTTACTGCGCAAACTATGTGATGTCAGTTAGTGTCTGCGATATAACAAATAAAAACGAAGGCAGTTCAAACATTTCATTTTATTCCTAACGAACGAAGCAAGATAATTTTAACAAATGATAGGAACATTATTCCAATGTTTCCAGATTCTTTCATTGCCGGTTTCGGTGTGAGTCTTTCCAAATAGGTGTTGCTTGTTGAAAAGCCCCTTGCGCCGCATACCCGCTCGAAGTTATTAAGGCTGTAATTTGTTCACCTGGAAACATTTCAACAAACTAAAGAAACGTCGATGCATCATTCGTACAATAATACTTCGTAGCTCACTGCGTCAATATTTCATATTACTGTCCACCTCTTTTGGCATTAGGGTGTCCATTCACTCTTCCTTCTCCTCCTAACTACATATTCTGCTTTATTCAAAACATGCCACTCAGAATATTGACGAACAACACTCATACGACAGCTAATACGGAAGAATTTTCATTTATATTGTTAGAGTCGGTCATAAAACTTGTTCATCAGATTAACTTCGGTGGCAATTGTTAGTAAATGAGAAGTAGGACGTTGCTGAGTCGCGAGATGACGGCATCCTGAGGGTTGTGCAACTCTTACCTCTACTCTACACTCTGGTTACCAACTTCCGGGACTTGCTCCCCAATACAGCAATCCATTTCTGCTCCCAACTCCGGCTCTCCACTCTCATTCCTGCTTTCAGCTTGTGTTCTGCCCACTCTTCTCCACTCCATCTCCTCCCTCCTACTCCCCATTTCTGCTTCCACTCCTACTCCAGACCTCCGTTCTCCACTCAAATTCCCCTCTCGGGCTCTCCACTCTTGCCCCCTATCCTGCTCCCAACCTGCTCCCAATCCTGCTCCCAATCCTGCTCTCCACACTCGATCCTCAATCCTGATCCACACTCTTGCTCCTCAATCCCGCTCCACACTCCTCCTCCCATTCCTTCCCTTCTCTTCTTACCTCCACTCCTTCCCTCCACTCCTGCTCTTTACTCCTGCTTCCCACTCCTACTCCCAACTCTTAATCCCCACTCCTACTCCCCACTCCTACTCCCCTCTCACTCCCACGCTACACTTCCCACTCCAGCTTTAACATCGCTCCATAAATCTTATGAGCCAACACTGAAGCCTGGGTCTTTTTGAGTAACTCAATAGCGGGTGTTATTAGTCAACTCAGCACCGTGCATGCAGCCAAGCACAGGCCGGGCAAAGGGGCAAAATGGAGGCCTATGAAATTAAATGGGGGCCCGCCTAAAAGGTTATGAGTCATCTGCTCGGGGAACCCTCTCATTCCTCCCAAAGGCGGGGGGAGGGACTGGGTCACGGCAAGGAAGGGCAGGTTTAATCCTAGTCTTAAAGGAAGGCTGCTTGCGTAGGAAACAATGAAGGCACGGCCAAGAAGGCACTGATGCCACTTTAAGAGAAGGGAATATTGAATTGTATTCCCCTCAATAATTAACACACAATGGTCTACTAATGTATGAACACAACTTCATCAGTTGAATTGGACACTAATTTTTTTTTTGCCTAATTTCTGAATTGGGCTATTGTACTCGATGTCAATCCTTATTCGTAATGTGAATTTCAATATATTCGTCATAATCTATTGATTAATTTAAGTTTAAACTATCTGCGGCTTGGATTGTGCAGCAACGTACGTTTACAGTATTCATTGTCGTTGTTTTCTGTTGATCTCTATCCCTAACTGCCTTTACTGTCTGCTCATGCACACTTTGCATGAGCGAGTATCTTTGTTTTACAAGGGATTTTTATGACGTTTTTGTTTTTGGCAACAAGGTTCTACCCCCTTGAGGCCCAGAAATGAAGGAACGCAGAGTAAAAGTGTAACATAGGTTGACTCTGCATGCCTAATATAAAACAAATGAATAATCCGCATCCCCCCTCCCCTTAGGGATACCCAGGGTACGCGCCAGTGCATATGCATACTGGTGAACGATCGATGATATCAGGTCAAAAACAATGAGAGTTGTGGCTAAACCAGTCTTGAGCAGCTTCATTCTGTATGACTGTACTATTAGTAAGGACTGTATTGATGATCATTAAACCATTCACAGTTTTTTCAGAGCATTGTTTTTTAGATCTAGAATGTCTTCCTTCCTATCAGACTCCTGGATTGAGTTTCTTGATTGATTTGTTGTAGTTGAAAAACATTCTGCATACGTGTCAGTATCTCTATTTGATTGAGTTTAAATATGACTGCCGACAATCTCAATTATATGTCAAAACATATTGTAAATATGTGCATGTAACTATGTAACTACAGCATTGCATCCTTATCGGATCAGGATAGGAGTGAAAACATTAACAAAATTAAACATTTCTAAATGAACAAACAACCCTTGATCTTCTCTATCAACCGGTCAATACTCTGATTGGAGGAAAAGATGATCAACTTTGATTTGTTTGATAATGCAATTCACGGTATTGAAAATAACTTCAACAATTGAAAATAATTTCAACAAATTCTGAAGATGAGCTCCATCATCATTCACTCTCATTACGGAACAATTTAGCATTCAATATTGAATGGTTGGAAGAGATCTTTCCTAGTCTCCAAATCAGTATAACAGACCTGCTGTGCCAGCACTAAATAAGCCGACACACGGGTTGCAGGACATACAATTTAGCGGGTTACAATCTATGTGCAAATAATAAATTGAGTAATATGGGGGGTGATTGTTTATTTATTAACAACAAGCTGACTGGTGGCTCTAAAACTAACTCTTTCATCAGGCCAGTAATGGATACTATTTTTTGTCTACATTTATAACAGGAATGGTTGACCGTGGAACGTCCGAAATATCAAGAGCATAATTCTTGGTAGATGTCAGTCAAATTTTCCGTTGCATTGATGTACTTCATAATAAAGTGTCTAACCTAACCTAACCTATTATGGGTGATTCGCCGTAAACCTGCTTCAATATCCCAGTTCAAATTCAGTGGCATGGGTTCTACCAACCCACTGTTACTAAACCAACACTGGCATGGGTTTTAACCATCAAAAATTTATAAACCAACGCGTGCAACGGCTTCATCTTCAACTTGAATAGCTAACATTTTTATCGACGATGTTATTGTACAACTCGTGCAGCTGTTATCATTTTAGATGTCTCCGACTAATACCCTATTCCGATGTCTCCGACTATTACCCTGCTTAGATGTCTCCGACTAATACCCTATTCCGATGTCTCCGACTATTACCCTGCTCAGATGTCTCCGACTATTACCCTATTCAGATGTCTCCGACCATTACCCTGTTCAGATGTCTCCGACCATTACCCTGTTCAGATGTTTCCGATTATTACCCTATTCAGATGTCTCCTATTATTAGCCTGTTAATATTCAGAGACCAAATTCTCTCGAATATCGTAACCCGATTGTGATAACCTGG
The DNA here is from genome assembly GCA_016164225.1 of Gammarus roeselii. Taxonomy (NCBI): domain Eukaryota; kingdom Metazoa; phylum Arthropoda; class Malacostraca; order Amphipoda; family Gammaridae; genus Gammarus; species Gammarus roeselii. The sequence goes on along the minus strand of SDVV010029935.1, from coordinate 7,582 downwards.
CGTAAGTTTAGCGAATGTAATGTTCAAAATTGTAAGGACGCCATAAGGCTTTCATCTTCATTGATATAATGTCCACAATAAACTTAGATGAAACTTCATACTAGACTAATTGAACTGTTCGAGGCATTAAGGAGTTAGCTACGTTGGCTTAAATTGAATAAAAAATTATCTTCGTAGAAAACACTTAGTGAGTTGGAATAAACCATCAGTATCTGTCAGTACGCTACATTTTGAAGTACCGCAAGTGTCGATCCTTCGAGCTTTGCTCCGCCTTTCCTACATCATTGCTATCGCAAACAATGACGACAGGTTGTCGTTTGTCCTTTTTGTAGATGATACTATGGGGTACTTGACCCTGAAAAATCCTCAAGATACTATTATTAATATAAATAAAATCAAGTAATTCACACGTCAAACCGATGTGCATCTAAAAAGTTGGTGCGAAATCTCGACAGTAAGCAGGATTATGATTAGAGAAAAGTGGCATAATAACATCAGCTGCTCTATGTTGTTTTATACGAGAATTCGAATGCAGTTGTGCAACTCTGCTTCTCAGCAATGAGGCCCAAATAAAGTTTGCTTCTTCGCCGTTCATAATTTCAAAGAGGCAGATACGCATCCCTAACACAGGTTAAATTGAAAGGTCAACTAAATGGTACAGACACTAGGCCGCATCATCCAAAAAGGGGGTGGCCGACGGCAAGGCGCACCTCACGCCTTCATACGCTCACACTCGCATAACTTAGCCCTTTTGTGCTAAAGAGTCCGGCCGGTAACCCCGCAACATACAATCCGGGTCACGAGTGCAGTCCGAGGATCCGTTGTCATCAGCGAGGCCCGACAGTTTTCACTGGTTTACCCCCGCCGCGTTTAGTATAAAACAAAATTATCGTCATGATAGTAGACGAGAGATTTTTCTGGATAAGTTACGTCTCCTTTATTACCAGGAAATTATCCAAATGATTTGACATAATTTACTAAATTCTAAATTGTTCAACAACTGGTGCAATAAATCATTAGTACTACATCAGTATTTGCCTCTTACTGACTTAGTTTATGATTGTTTATGCTCCTATCTAAAATCGACGAACCTTAGATCTATCATCCATAGACAGAAGCGTGTCATTCTAACATCACATGCCAGCAGGTGTCCCCACACTTCCCTTCCCATTTGTTAATGCAATATTCTCCCAATGTGTTACATCATCAACTTTCCCGTGGCGTTGTTTGTTCACAAACTTTACATTGATAACGAGTGTTTCTTATGAAACAACACTATTTATAATCTTTGTAACAACACGGGCTTGCAAATCCACTGCATCTCATCAACACAATCAAAACTTCTTTAAATACAGGGTTGCTAAAGTTTGTAATTCGATTGCTGCAGATACAAAAACGAGTAGCATTAAAAGTACCTGTAAACGAAAATAAAATTACACCTCTTTAAAGTTCTACATGCAAAATTTAATGAGCAAAATATTTTTTTTTCACTGTATGCAATTTACCATACCAACCATTCGTTGTCAACCATTCGTTGCAAACCATAGGTTTTTCAACAGTGTATTTTCATTCCAATTTATTTATTCCCCATTTCATGTACTCGCATTTCTTGGCCACTTGAACTCCAGGAACCTGTTCAATTATCAGCGCATTTTGATAGCCCATCAAAGTGGTTTTATCGTTCGCATTTGCAACTTCCTATCGTCAACTGTGTAGGTAGTCGCAATAGTTGTGTTCCGTGTGCTAAACCTATGATGCGTATGTGTAATGTACTATCCCATGTGGGGCATTTTCTTCTTTCATTTCTTATGTAAAGGCCGGTGTGAACAGTTCATGCACCGACTTGAACGTTAGCTAACCTAACTCATTTTCTTTTTAGGAATGCAGTAATTCAATGTAACGTTTTATTTTTTCACGACATTAAACAATTAAGGATAGAGCGTCCTACAACAATAGCTGTTGATTGTTTAATGTCGAGGGGAATTATTTGTACAACAAGTTCTTATAAGTCATTAGTTATGGAGAAGTACTTACTTATAAGTTATGAATGAATTATATATTCACGTAGCAAGTGTTGTCATCAGTACAACTCACACGCTAAAGAAGACCTGGTAAATATTATAATCTCTGTTTTGTCAAAGTTCTGTTATTTTAAACCTGCCATTAAACCTTTATAAATATTAAATCCTGATATGGTAAATCCAATTAAAACATTATCTCCACGACATGAAATTTGAACGTTCTTGAATGGCCAGACATGAAACACCCACGTTATCTTCAATCAGCAATTTGCAACCCTCTTTTAATAATGGCAAACCACTATGTCCTACTCAACATTTTCCCATTAATGACGACCGTTTAACAATCATTTTTCGTGGTATCACACAGCCACGCTTGCAACCAGCTCTTGACCAGCTCCCAACTGACCTCCCTCGAACACAGTTCTCAATTCTCTGTTGAGCCGCAGTCCCGCCCGTCACTCAGACCCTTTATTATCATGCTTACCCCCCCCCCCCCTTGACCAGCTCCCAACTGACCTCCCTCGAACACATTTCTCAATTCTATGTCTCGCTCCTCACAAATCTTCATTCAATAACATGTTAGGGGGGGGGCGTCCAATCTACTATGGAAATGAGATCGCGATCAAGACTCTTCAATGAATTCTATATTGGGGTGCTCGATTTGGCGCACGCACGCGGACCTGCTGTTGAAAAATTGGGTGATGTTCAAGCGTGTGATATCATCCGGTTTCATACATTCTCTTGGCGGAAACTAAGTTCTATTAACTGGAGTTACAAGCATTAGCTAATAGAAAGGGATATTTTGTGCTGCAATTGTTATATGGAATCTGTTTTGGTCTTTTTTTTCAAAAACGCATCAAAGCTCTGTGATAGGTACTGATAGAATATGCACGTGTAATTCACCCTTTTTTAATTCACCAGCCTTTAATGTTCTTTATATCGCACCCCTGCTATCACATTCCCCTTTAAAGACAAACAGAACTGTAGGCTGTACGAGTTCTAAAGAAGCAGAACAGTTCTTAGCTGGAAAAGTTGGAATTCCTCGACTCAAAAAATAATAATCCGTGAAGTTATATTTTGTATTGAAAATTATCTTAGAAACTTTGCTTTGACTCGACTCCATCGGATCATGCCGCTAAAATTTATAGATACTTATCTTCTTGCCGTTTTACGACGCTTTGCACCACACGTCTCGTATTGTTACGATTGAGTGCTTTTCAGTTTGTCAGGTCTCGAAAAGGGTTACCAAAGTGGTCGATATATTACCTTGTACGTGCAATACGGTTGATTTGCGTAATGCCGCCGCATATTAGATCAGAGATGACACATGTCGACTAGAGTGATGGCACCGGTCGATCAGACTGATGCCTCATGTCGACTAGAGTGATGGCACTGGTCGATCAGACTGATGCCTCATGTCGACTAGAGTGATGACACTGGTCGATCAGAATGATGCCTCATGTCGACTAGAGTGATGACACTGGTCGATCAGAATGATGCCTCATGTCGACTAGAGTGATGACACTGGTCGATCAGAATGATGCCTCATGTCGACTAGAGTGATGGCACAGGTCGATCAGACTGATGCCTCATGTCGACTAGAGTGATGACACTGGTCGATCAGAATGATGCCTCATGTCGACTAGAGTGATGGCACAGGTCGATCAGACTGATGCCTCATGTCGACTAGAAAGATGACACTGGTCGATCAGAATGATGCCTCATGTCGACTAGAGTGATGGCACTGGTTGATCAGACTGATGCCTCATGTCGACTGCAGTAATGATGTTATATCCACCTGAATGCAAAGCCAGCAGCAGAACTGCGGGGAACAGTTGCTGCTCAGCCTCGGGCTTTCGTGCAACTGCAAGGAAAAAGAGAGGGACCGTGGCAATAACACCTCCCATCTTTCCAAACTTATCCGACAGGAATGGTGGTAATTGATAAGTCCCATTATGGTCTCTTAGATCTGTGTTCCCTAAAGTCTTGCACCGCAGCACCGTGATATTATGAGTGAGCTTCTACGTATACTGTTTAGGCATGATGAGATGACGTCATGATGTGTTCAACGGTGTCAGACCCGCTCAAACACCGCAGGCACAAATCGGAGAGATTGTTCTTCAGTCTAGGTTAGTCTGATTGGAGAAAGTCGTGGGACGCTCCCTTCAGCTTTTACACGTTGACTTTGAATGGCGAATATAAAAAGAAGGATTTAAATTGCTGTTAATACTGTTTTTTTTCTACGATCAAGGTCATTGTGCCGCTGAGTGTTAAATGAAGGTTTTGTGAATGCTAAGCTTGTGATACGGTTTTCCTTTATCGACGGAATAACCGTCAAAATAATTTTAATAACTGTGAGAGTCGTGGCGTTTTATAGCTATTTTAAAAGTAGGTAATATTATATCGACACCTTGCATTAAAAATGATTTAGTGCTTGACAATACTGAAGCCATCTTTCCTCCCTCTCGATAATGCTCCAACATTATTGCCTCCTAATGGCTTCCAATCCAGTACCACATATCGGGTGCAATGAACCACAGCTCAGCGGGATCCCTCTCGCCACAGTCAACAGAGCCCTCAAATAACGGCTACGACCGCGCCTCATTAATGCTTTGCAAAGGGCCAGTATTGGGAACATTGACGTCAATCTGTATGCAGTAGCTCAGCTTCGGGAATCATGAGGTCCAGCCAAATGCCTGTAATATTGGAGAAAAATTGCCGCGGGACATCATTGGTATAGTGAACGGTTGGGAATGAGTTCGGATAAAACAGGGGGTAAGTGCCGGTGATAAAGACCAGTAGTCTTGAGGTTCTGTGATCATGTGAGCTGATTTACATTGCATGGCTAATCAGCTGATATCTGGTCGCAGCGACATGCTAGCAAAAACAGAGCGCGGATTAGGGAGATACACAAAGCGTGGCGGACACCCCATCCCCCCTCCGTGTGTGGTCGTGATCTACCTGATAGCGACAATTTATATTTATAGTCCACAACCACGAGTGGTAAAAATCGTTCATATAATTGATGTTTGTGCACTATGAACAGATGGTGACGAACTATCATCAAGCGCTATTGAACGAAAGTACGTTAAATATAGGCACAAAAAAAGCAATTTTGGCAGCCTAGCGGTAGAGCACTACGAAATAAATTGAGCGGCATAGCAGTAGCACACACTTTTGATAATTAACTGCATTTTTTTTGTATCTTGAGACTTGTATTAATTGCTAAGATTCATTTTTGTTATGTAAATTATTATTTAATCACTTGGCTTTGTAGCAGAAATAGAATCTATGAAAGGAATTCTGTGTAACTACTGAAAATGCTTACTTGGAATACTTGCATTTGGGCTTAAAGGCCAAACGTTCTATTTGAGTGCCTAAGGATGTCAACATACCTATTGGTCATAGTCAATGCCAGCACGTCTATCATGGAACTGAAGGAAGGACCGCAAGTATTTTAAGCAATATTTTCGAAAAAAAAAATCAATGTATGCATTTTGTTTTATTGATTCCATGTGGGAAGACCACGTGTATTTCTTGAAATATTATGCTGAGGGTTCAAAACCTGACTTCCCACGTCTAGTTTCACTTTTATCAATCAAACTAGTCCGGTATGGTTTTGAATTGGTCAAATGGATTTGTTGGGTCATTAAGCTAATTATTGCTAGTTTTCATACTGGTACTCAAGTCGTAGTTTTGTAAACTTTATTCTTAATGGATCTAGGCGCGTACCCTTATTGTAATCAATACTTTAATGACGTGTGTGGTTGCAATCCTTCCTGCAATGAGATGTATGTATTTAGGGACGTCTAAGCATACGGTCGTTCCCTCCTGTAGCTACGTATGATCGACAGCGTGTGTATGTATTCACCTACAGAAGTACGTGTAGTCTCATTGCAGGGATGTTGAAATCAAAACACGAATGTGAGACATTTATTAAAATGATCGAACATTGTACAGTGTAGACTTCCCAATATTGGATGCTGGAAAAACATCATGAATAAAATCAAACGTAATATTTTTCCATTCGAATATTCTTCCAACACGTCAGTTTGGTCTTGATAACCTGTTCGTTCTTCATTTACTTGGTTATGTGTACAGTTACTAGCAGCTTCCTGGTATGAGGAGACCTGTGAGCCTTTTGGGACTGCAAGCAGCTGTTCCAGCACGTCAGTTTGGTCTTGATAACCTGTTCGTTCTTCATTTACTTGGTTATGTGTACAGTTACTAGCAGCTTCCTGGTATGAGGAGACCTGTGAGCCTTTTGGGACCGCAAGCAGCTGTTCCAGCACGTCAGTTTGGTCTTGATAACCTGTTCGTTCTTCATTTACTTGGTTATGTGTACAGTTACTAGCAGCTTCCTGGTATGAGGAGACCTGTGAGCCTTTTGGGACTGCAAGCAGCTGTTCCAGCACGTCAGTTTGGTCTTGATAACCTGTTCGTTCTTCATTTACTTGGTTATGTGTACAGTTACTAGCAGCTTCCTGGTATGAGGATACCTGTGAGCCTTTTGGGACTGCAAGCAGCTGTTCTTGTGACGAGACGCAATAAAGGAATGGTCGTTGGTGGGGCCTGTTCAGGTGACACCTCATCTACTGACGGATTTAAGACACACGGCATCACAACGAGGTATAGTTATTCTTTCTTGCTTAAACTTCACATTTTAGCGCACATTCTATGCTTCAGTGTTTTAATTCATTAGATGATGTGGGAGGGGGAATAAGCTCAGCTGTGATGCAGGAGAATGAAGATACTTTCTACGGCAACTGTACATCATTATTCGGTATAGAGAAAAACTAGTACGAAACAAAGTGATAAGCTTATTTGTGTCTTGCTGAGAGTCCTTGACGTAAGTGACAATATCATAGACGCTCTTAAAAAGATCATATACGCTCCAACCAAGATCGTAGACGCTCTTATAATTCTCTAAATTGGCAATTCACATCTTCTTTTCGGGTTATCATTTGGTACACATGCTTACATCTCTCTCTATGCTTACGAGCGCATGCTTACATCTCTCTCTATGTTTACGAGCACATGCTTACATCTCTCTCTATGTTTACGAGCACATGCTTACATCTCTCTCTATGCTTACGAGCACATGCTTACATCTCTCTCTATGCTCACGAGCACATGCTTACATCTCTCTCTATGCTTACGAGCACATGCTTACATCTCTCTCTATGCTTACGAGCACATGCTTACATCTCTCTCTATGCCTACGAGTGCATGCTTACATCTCTCTCTATGCCTACGAGTGCATGCTTACATCTCTCTCTATGCCTACGAGTGCATGCTTACATCTCTCTCTATGCTTACGAGCACATGCTTACATCTCTCTCTATGCTTACGAGCACATGCTTACATTCCTCTCTATGTTTACGAGCACATGCTTACATCTCTCTCTATGTTCACGAGCACATGCTTACATCTCTCTCTATGCTTACGAGCACATGCTTACATCTCTCTCTATGCTTACGAGCACATGCTTACATCTCTCTCTATGCTTACGAGCACATGCTTACATCTCTCTCTATGCTTACGAGCACATGCTTACATCT
>SDVV010029934.1:0-11744 GCA_016164225.1 Gammarus roeselii | reverse complement strand
CTCTCTGTGTGCTAGCGCCAACGTAGCGGTGTGGTATTTGTGCTGCTTAGGTTCACTTAAATTAAATCAAAATGTCTAAGCGAGGTAAGGATTAGATATATTTAGTAATGTGCTTACTAAGTTTACCAAAATGTGGATGTACTCGACTAATAATATCATAGTCAGGAAGTGATTGAAGTAGTGTTTTTATTTATTTAAGACTTCAGTGTTTTAGTTGCATATAAGTGGCTACAACTCGTGCATTAGTTATGGTGAACACAAATACTTGAAATGCATGTTGATGCCGTTATGCAATGTAATTAAAATTTTCATTGTGGTTTCCATCTTTGCTAGTAGCATCTAGGTACATATCTTGAAGACAGCATGGATGGGTTCTGTGAAGGGCAATTGAGCTCAATCTTTTATGGCGTGGTAATTGTGTTTGATGATAAGAGTAAATCAATTAGTTTTAAAAGACCAATAGCTGATCAATTCATTTCAGGTTGAAGCAGGGATCTAGTTACCTAGCTGTTTGTGCTCGTCTTAGTTACAACTGCATGTTGCAGCTACTGCTATGGCTTTTTTGAGAGTATCCCCTTGTATTTGGACAATGTCCAAACAAGAATAACCTGTGCAATTACCTTGCAAGTTAGAAAATCTCTGATTGCTGTGAGGAGTATCTTATGAAATCTTAATGTATACTGATACAACGGGGTGGCAGCTTCATGCCGTCATGTTGTGTCCAGCTGGATCTATTTGCTGGCTACGTTTCATGCATATTTTGTTGGAACCTTCCCACCTAACCTAACTTGGGAGCACATATTTCTAACCTGAAGGGCAAAAGTACATGTTTTGTCAAGTTTGGTAGAAAAGGTAATGATAGTTCAACATTTTGCTCTCTCTTGTTGCCAGACTGCATTAATGGCCTGCTTCTGCCTACACACATGTCAAATGCCTCCTGGCCTCCCTGGGATGAAGAAATTGACTTTTGGAAATGTCCCAATCATGCCTGGATATGCTCAAACTGTTTGCGGGGAGTGGCAAACTTGCCAGTGCACTGAGGCTTGTGCTCTAGTTACTAGTAGTTAGTATGTCTGCCTTGACTGTCCACAAGTTGTGATTCTTGGTGGAGTTTGCACCTGTCCAGCTATTCAACCCCGTCAACATTTTGCCTCATTTTTTTATGGTTAAGCTGAGAGCCAGGAATAGGCTGAAATGTAACAATTAATGCAACTCCACATAAGACTTGATCCCAACTGAACTGACGAGCTGTTGCAAAAGGCAGACCTGCTGCAGCATCATTGCAACATGAGTGAGAAGTCCCTAAATAGAAGTTATGGGACACTGATTTTTCTACTCCCACAATTCATGCATCCATCGAATTTTTTTTGTTTCATGAATGTTGAACATTAGTTGTCAGTTATTGAAGAAAAATTTAATTTTCAATTTTATTGCCAACATCAACTTTATTTGTCTTTTTCTAGTTCAGCTGTGAACATCACATGGGGCAAAAATTGTAGATATGTTGCAATATGTTGGATACTCTAATGATCTCAGGACTGTTGCTATTCATCCTGAATTTTAACTGCGTTCAATTGTATGCTGTTAATGGCAATAGTTTTTTAATTGCTGAATTGGTAGGACTGGCTCTCCAGTGACCAGGCTGATAATGTTGCATTGTACTGTACCTGGCCTGTTTAATACTTGGTTCAACTACAAAATAATCAAGTAATAATTAAATGCTTCTTGAACAGATTCAAGTAAGTTCCTAATACCTACTGGCATTCAGAAGTGGTTGCATAAATACTGAAATAGACTTGTAGCTATATTCTGACTTCATATTGCTCAATTGGGTATGGAGTTGAGAACATAACATGCATCTCCATCACTGAATACAGGGTTGAAAACATTACGTGAGTTTTTGCTACTGAATATCAAGAGTCAGAGTAGTCATGCGGCTGAAATGGTAAGATCGGCATATCTAGATTATTGCATGCACTTGGTTACGTTCGCTACTGTTGTGAGATCTGGTAAACATAAATAGAGACCTTGAAGTGCGTGCGCTGCGCATTAAACTGTAGAAAGGCATGTGCGGGAAGTTTGGGATGACCGCACATTACGCAAATGTTTCTCCAACCAGGCGTCCTTTAAAAAAGGATGTTGTAACTTCTAGATGACTTTTTTTTGATAGCTAAACTGATTACAATTATCAATCGGTAACTTCTAGATGACTCTTTTGGTAGGTTAAAAAATTACAATTAACAATCATTGTTCCTAATTACAATTACCATCACCAATACCATTCACGTATCTCCCAACCAGTCGACTGACAACGGTGATGCCAAATTTTGCTCATACGCTCCGCTGGATGTTACAAAACATGAATGCTGTGACCCTTGTTCACCAAAAGTGTGTGATGTCTGTGTTTGTTTTCATCTACTGCCAATATGCAGGAAGGTTAAATTGTTCAAACCAAGCTGCAAGTAATTTAATATTGCAGTTAGTCATTGTTGTATTTACCTGAACACCAACGCTTCACCTTGACTCAATTAGTAGATGTTTTGTTAATTGCCAATTGTATATTCTCCTTCAGCATATTCAATATTTGTTTTTCTTAATTTCTCAAACAGCTGTCAATCCACTGTAAACTGAATACTTATTCTTCATGATGGTTAGATATTTCAGTGTTTGAATTGAAGAATAGTTTGAAGATTTGTTTGATATTTTCAAAAGGTATCTTCATGTGCGTTTCATCTAATTCCATTTGCACATCAAAAATTCACTGTTGAATGTTTGCCTACGCTGCCTGCCGTATTGTGCTAATTGGTTCAGACTGAATGTTAGCTGTATTTCAAAATTGGCAGTAGTTGAGAGAAGGGCAAACAATATTTCGAAAAGGTTTGTTAGGAAGCTCAAATTACCCATAAGAGCTAGAGATCTAGCAAGAAGGGGCTAAAACGGCCTCCTAAAGTATTGCCAAAACTTGAAATCTAGCCTAAACTGCTTATAATTCCAGTCTGGCAGCTTTGGTCTGCACTGTCTGTAATTTGCCATATAAGCACAACTACTCTCCAGTAGTTCTGAAGTATTTAAAGTCACTTCTGACATGTGAGGGGCCACTAAAATCAACTATACTCCCAGCTTCTAAAGAAAAGTCAATTGTGCTCTCAAATCTAGCTTTCAAGAAAGTTGATCGGCTACCCAATAATTACTCATTAGATGTTGGGTAATCCAATTGTTGTGGACCTGCTATAGCATCTAATAACCTGCACTTTTGCTCAGGCCCAACTGGCGTGCAGACAAGTGCCAGCAAAGCCAAATTGCAGAGCAGGAGGCCACCACCCAGTTTGCTCAATTTGGTGGGCAGCACACACAAACATTGATGAGAAATAATTGATGCGCATGTTAAATCTTGAGAAGAAGCGCATGTGAAGACTCCTTTCCAATATATTGCATGCAGGAACAGTACATCGCACATGAACAAATCTTCAAACTATTTGGTGTGCTACAATTTTATGCATGCATTTCCTCCAAAGCATATCAATTCAAGTTGACAGATTCCTAACCACTGCACATCACCATCATTGAAGAACTAGTAGCTGACAATCGACAATCGTTAGCTGTTGATAAGAAGAATGAATGAAAACCTACATTGCTTATGTAGGCGGGAGAACAAGAAATTTGTGATTCACAAAACGTGTAATATTAGTCGAGATGAAGTGCATCAGTGTTTAGTATGAATGCAACAATAGATTAACTAATATTATAATACTCCCTGCATGTTTTGAACAACAATTTAACTTAGGTAACTGCATTTTGACAATAGATGATAACAAACTCTAAGGTCACACGTTTGGTAAACAAGTTAGTTGCAACGTTCATGGAGCCAACAGCGGAGTGGAAGTGCAAAATTGCGCATTACTGTAGTCATTTGTATGGTAGAGCGATATGTGAACAGTGTTGTTAGTGATGGCAATTTTTTAATAAGAACTGGCATTGATTGTTGATTATGATTTTTATAACACCAAAGGAAAGGGTATCATTTAGATGTTACGTTTTGCTTAGTAGGATGCCTGGCTGGTGAGATGTTATCATCTATGTTTGGTCATCTCACTCTTCACAAATTAATTTTGCAGTTTATTGCGCCGCGCATTCACCTCTAGCTGTCCGCAGTGTATATATTTGCCAGTTATCTTGTTGAAGTAGCACACGTAACTCTTTAAACGTACTCTGCAACTGCACGCTAAAGTCTAGATTTGCCTATCTCTGCTTCTGAGGCGCACGGCTGGTTCGGTCTTAAAATTCAGCAACGATAATGCACGTAATGTTCTCAACACATGCCCAATTGTGCAATCTGGGCCACCACTCACCAAAGTCATGGATCCATGGCAATAATGTACTTCAGGTCACTGACATAGCATTTCAGATAGTCAAAGCATAAATGTAATTAGTAGAATTCTACCACAATACATAAATCAGATCAACAAGGACTTGAAAAGAATATCAATCAAATGCACTATACCTGACCTGCAGGCAAGCTATTCTACGCTGACATCTCTTGCAAGATATTTAAAGCTACCTGTTGCAGCATTTGCTTCTAAATAAACTTCTACACATTAATTTTTTCTGCATAAAAACAAAATTCTAAATCTAATGCTTTAGAAGTACTTGAAGCCAATACTTTTTTTAATGGAGCATCTTAATATACACTGCTACAACATGAGTACGTCAATGAAATCTACATTAACATTATTTGTGCTTAAGAAGCAACCTGGTGTATCAATGCTATAAATCTGCCACATCTATTGAAATTTCATACAAAGATCTTTTGTTACTATTTCTGAATTACTTGTATTTATATCAACAAATAATGGAAATTCTTCTTGTATTATCCATATCCACATCAAAGTGTTGGCAGACTGAAATCTATCAAATTGGGATATGTAATGGGTTTGGGAGGTAATTCTCCCAGCATATTGGTAAATATCCCTTCAATATAGTTCAAGTACATGATTGATATATCTTTCATAGATGCATTCAACAACAGTTGCTTCTTTATCAAGATACAAAAGAAACTCTGGAGCAACTGTTGTCTCTAGCTCCTATAAAACATCTTATACACATTGTGTGCCAATTTCAATTTGATTGCTCTACTGGTTACCATCTTTTTCATCTAATCTGAATATGACTATCATGTGATTGAATTATTCAATTTGAATATCTGTCCATGGGTGTTTGACTACACAAATTGTGCAACCTTGAAATTATTGGTCGATGTTTTCAGGTGCTGTCTATGTTTGATTCTTGTCAATGCATTAAGCAAGGCCAAGTTTTGAACTTCAGTTGTAACTACCTGTTGGTGCATGCCCTACTAAGTTGTTGGTCAAACATGCTTGCGTTTGCCCCAAAACTGAATAGACCATATACCCTTGGTGATGGTGTCAACTTACAAAACTGAAGCATTTGGTTGAACTTGAGAAGAGTAGGAAGACTTGTATGAGGTTTTTCATAAATTACATTTTTCATGCTTATACTCCATGGTATGTGTAAGTATCAATTAAAGCAGCTCTTTGCTCTGAAATTAGTAGGTGTAGATTTGATCAAATTTCTGATGTGCTGTTAGACTTCTTGCCCATTTTGTGCAATGCCTAAGCCAAAATTTAACCCTACACTGATGCAACCTTTCAATAAGCTTTGGGTGGAACTTCTGATAGAACAGGTCATGAATGTTTTTTGTGTACATATTTGAGGTATTTTTAAATACAAATATTCTTGCTTTCTCACTAGGAAGTTATGGTCTTCAACGTGAAGAAGACTCTTGATTTAACAGTCCAATAGCATTAACAATTTCATGCCTTTAGGTCTTTTCTTGATGGTCAAATGTCTGGACTTGTTTTTTCTGAAGCAGTGAGTTGGCATGAGTGGTTGTTTGCTGAAGTGAGTGTTTCCTCCTCTCCTTATGTACAGAGAAGACCTTTCAGTTTGAGATGAAATGTGTGGAAGGGCAGACCTGCTGCCTGGAAAGGTACAGCTGATGGATACTAGTAACCATCTATGAGCCCTAGCTGACTAATGATTCCAAACTGTGCAACACACCAGCTAAGCCAGGTGGCAGAAAAGGTCATAAGTAACAAATCCCACTGCACTCCTGAATCATGGGAGCACAGCTGAATTAGGTGCATAAAATCTGGAAAATTCTGCTCCAGGCCCACTGACTGTACAGCAATTGTTGGTTAGAACCTCTCTGATGTGTATATATAATTTAAAATACTCTTGACCAACTGAGTTGCTGTACATTTGGTGGCCTCGAGCACAAATTTCCTGTTGTCACACCTACTTATGCTGTGCATGTATAGTTCTGCATGCTGTGGCATTTGTTTCTTCTGCCTATGTACTCTGCCTTTTCTGGTGTGTTGCAGTCTGTAGGCCATTAGTGCAAATTCCCTAATGGAAGTTATACTTTCACCCACTGACATGCTATGATTTGGTACCAAGCGCTATGGCTGGGCACAATCTGAGAACATGCTCCATGGTTTGGGAGTGTGCACAAGCACTACAGGCATAGTTTGTAGGGTGTATTTCCTGGTCTCCATTGGAATGACTGTAGGGCTGTGTGGTGATTGCACCTTGTTCTAACTGCTGAATCCTCCCAATGGCCAGGGCACTGACAGATTTGTTTCATCTGGAAGTAAATAGTCAATTTGCTGCCAAAAAAACATCTGGCATTTACTTAGTCCAGACTGAATATTTCAGACCACCAAATCTTGACATCTCATTTATTTGCTTCTCTAGGAAGAATGGTCTACATCATCGGCATTTGATCATTAATCATGTTTTTTTTTTGTCTGCAAAAAAAAAACATTCTGCATAAATCATGCTCCTTTTTTGTTATTGAATAATTCATGTCCATGGTCTGGCATTGGGTGCCAATTCTAAAATTGATGTAGTCTCAGTTTTCCACTGTCCATTTTACTAGGTGTCTTTTCACTCTCGTATTAAGTGGGGTGGCAGGACCAAAACTCACACCCAAACTGTTACTAGATTGGATGTCATGTTAAATTCTAAGGTAGTTCATTAATTGACCACCCATATTTATCCAGTTGGAAACTAGCAAATGGTCTCCCAGAGATGGGTGGAATGGTGATCTGGTTCAATTTTGCCCCGAGGCATGAGTTGATACCTCATGAGCATGAATTCAACTCGAAACCATTTAGATCTTGCTTTTATTTTATTTATGGAGATCTGTCTACGAAGATTTACAACTACATTAGGTGCAATGGGAATTCAAATTATATTTTAGATGTTGGTGGTTTGTGCATCTACAATGCTGTAGATTCAGATTGAATGGCCACCATACTTGACTGCTGCAGATGAAATATTATCAGCCTCACTTTGACAAAATTGCATTAAGGAGTCATTTCTTGAACAGAATGGAATGTGGCGTCGGCCAGAATATTTTCAGCTTAGACCTGGATTCTTTGAAGATACTGCCTATTTGTTGGAGTGCTTGAACAAAATATGATCTCATTCAGGAGTAATATTCAAATTGAGTTTTGTTGTGATCATGTCCTGCAGCAGTATTGGCTACTATCAAAAAGATTTCCCAAAATAAGCTTCCTGTATTTAAATCAGTTGAAAAAATGCACGGTTTGGAAGGCACACCCTTAGCAAAACGTCAGGGGGAAAAGAATTTGATTGTACGGTCATTTCATAAAAATTTGTTATGCAGCTCATTTTGTGTAGTATGTGCTAGGAATTGATTGTCTGGCAGAGAAGTTGTTAATTGAAACTGAAATCTTGATGATTGCAATTAAATGTCTCCATTTATACCTACAAGTAACCAACATATGCTGCTAGGAGACATAGTCTTGATTGGAATGTGTCGTCTAAATGAGAAATGATGATCTCCAAACTAGATTGACTTATGGCATATACTAGCAAATATTGTGTTTTGTAAGCAAATATTGAACCCTTAGCCATATTGAACCTTTACTATTATTTTAGCCTTTGTCAGATTGATAGCAGAGAAATGAATAAATATGTGATGGAAAATTTGACATGGCAACATTTGTTTAGTAAAATGAGTGAGGTCAATGTTACTAAAAGAATATGTGCTGAGGAAGAGCTGCAGCTTATGTTAGTTTTTCTATCACAATATTGTCTATTGCATTCTCTTCTTCCTTCCTGCAGGACGCGGAGGAGCAGCCGGAGGAAAATTCCGTGTGACAGTTGGCCTGCCCGTTGGAGCTGTTGTGAACTGCGCTGATAACACTGGTAAGTTTGGCAATGTCCATCAGTATGGAATGAGTGTGATTATCAATTAATGCCACAATGTTTCAATCATTGGTCTAGTATTTAAAATTGTCTTGAAAGAATGAAATAATACAAACATTCTCATTATTCTAAGACTTTATGCTTCAAAGTGCTCTTGGCATACTGTAAGCATGATATTGTTGACTAAATGCTAAACAGGCAGAAATGTCTATAATATCTTTGTATTGAACTGATACTGATAATCCATAATTAGCTGATGGTTCTAATAGTTTTTAGTAGCAAAATTATTAGTTGTAATGAAAATGAAACTCTGCATCCTTTACTGTCAGTTTCAGCTCTAATGAAAAATCAAGCATTGCAATTACTGAGACCATTTGAAAAGTAGAATGATATTCAATTATTGTCCAATAATACATACGAGTGATTCAGCATGTTTATTATCCATTGAAATTTCATCAAAACCTATACTACTCGATAGGTCTGATACGTCGGTACTTCAGAAGTTGCTGCTCTGAAAAAGAATCTCAGAATAGCTGTCAATATTTCTTATATATAGCCAATCACTGTTGGAATGGCAAATGTTTTTCAAGGAATGATAGTGAAAACAGGTCCATGAAATATTTGACATGTTTAATTCTAACATCTGCTTACCTCTTCAGAGCCTGAGTTCATCCTATGTATTAAAGTTTGCAGCTTCATTCTAATGCGATTCGTTGTTGCAGGTGCTAAAAACCTTTACGTGATCAGCGTGAAAGGACTAAAGGGTCGCCTTAATCGTCTGCCCGCCGCTGGTGTGGGCGACATCATAGCTGCCACAGTCAAGAAGGGAAAGCCCGAGCTGAGGAAGAAGGTTCATCCCGCTGTCATCATCAGGCAGAGGAAAATGTTTAGAAGGAAGGATGGTACCTTCATCAACTTCGAGGACAATGCTGGTGTTATCGTCAATGTTAAAGGAGAGATGAAAGGTAAGAAACGTTTGACTTCTGAATAACCGATCACACATAGTAAATTCAAGTTGTGATTAACCGTGTATTTTCCGATCTAATTTTTTGAACATTATGAATTGATAACTTCCATGATGCACCTTGGTATATTTACAGTTAGTGATGTGCCGAAATACCGGTATCGGTGGGTATCGGCCATTTTTGATGGTATCTGTATCAGTGAAAAATGGCCGATACTTGGCTGATACTTTGAAATATATTGGTGTCATAAAACAGCATTTTGCAGTAATTTTTCGAACAATTCAAATAATTTTCCTAATGTTTATGTACACTTAACAGTTTATATGAAAGAAAAAATATGTAGCTATACATTGGGAGTTTTGTAATTAAATTACTACGATTATTTGATATATACCATAATTTCAAGTTCCAACATCCATAGGCTTTTTGTGAACTGAGTTACTCACACTATGTATGTACGTTTTCTTTGTTGACGATAGTAATATACTGATATAAAATCTATTGCAGTCACGGATAATCTAGTTTGTTAATAATTTCACCAAAGTTATGAGACTTTCCCACATAAATTTCTCTACAATACCACATAGCTACTCTTGGAAGTTCGTATTGCCAATTCAATTATTCTAGGTAGGATTAACTAATTTAGATAGATAAACATATTGTGAATTTCAGTATAAACACTTGCATAATTTTTGGAAGTACTCGACACGTTCATTTTTTTTTATTTGCTACATTTAGGTTCGCGTGTATTCACCTTTTTTTACTTTTTTTTAATGCATTTTATATGTAATTCTCAATGGTGCTTCACTCCCTAACCACCACACCATGCATCTCTCAAATGCGATGTTGAAACATTTGAAGTCACTTCGAAGTTCAATATTTTATAGAAATGGTCCACAATGTGAAGTATGATTTCTCGGTATTCTTTATAATTTGAAATACATTGATGTCATCAATATTTTTTTGCCAGACATTCTATTACCAATACTGTCACAGGATCTGTTTCATGTGCCCATAGATTTAGTTTGTGAGTCCTGGTGTGCTTGTAATTTACCCTTATAATATATAGGTACATTATAATATAAAATGAAATGTGATTATTAGTTTGAAGTACCGCAAGATTCACTGAGGAATACAGTCTATTTAATCTGTTTATCAAAATCAAAGGGCCTAACATATTTATAAATCAACAATTATCTGTGGGTAGTCGATCACTGAATATATATACTGAACTTGTAATGATTTTTTATCTCTGGGCATAAGATTTACTCGAGTGGAAATGTATGCTTGAACTATTAAAACGAAATTATGGAAAAGTATCGTTATCGGCAAGTATCGGCTATTTTTAGTATCTGTAGCATTGGTGTCGGCCAAATTTTCGGTATCGCCCCATCACTATTTAGAGTACATGACATTTGTGAGTTGTTTAGTATGAAACTGTATATTTCGATTCGTTTATTGTGTTCAATAATGCCAGATTGCCGTCAACGATTAGAATTTTCATGTAATGCGTGATGGCAGGCAGAGGAGAGGCTCTAAAAAGTCTGTGCCTGTACTTGCCCTCGTTAGATGCCAATTATTTCCACGCTTCCACTGCTCCTACTCACCTGTTCCATCCGGTGCAGGTTCCGCCATCACCGGTCCCGTCTCCAAGGAATGCGCCGACCTGTGGCCCAGGATAGCCTCAAACGCCAGCTCCATTGCCTAATAAACGATGTGTGCCACGTGATACTTGTGTTTTGAACCCTCCACTTAAACTGATTTGAAAGAAACTCTTGCGTTGTTGCACTCCTGACACAGTCATCATTATTGTTAGGCTATGGCGTGACATCAGATTTAATTGCCGGCTTACCTGATGAGAAGCCAACAATTGAACGCCGATTTTTTTAGCGTATTAAATAAGTTTGAATAATTATTCATTTTCTGTGCTATATTTCCAAAATGACTTGTTAGTTACGTGTCGAGTGCCACAACCAACGAGATTCGAACCATCGAGAACCGCAATGGGAAGATGGTTCTAATCTCTCTTGGACATTGAGCGGTTTGTCAGTAGCGATCTACTCCTAGCATTGTTTTCTCGTATTCTTCATGCTTGATCATGGACGAAGACTCGTATCATGTCCAGGAGGGAAAGAACCTCTTTCCGTTCAGTTTCTGTGTGAGGGCTTGTTTTATGAAACGTGTGTAACTGATACTCGACCAAAGAAATAACACTTACCAAAGAAGAAACCTTGTGATGCAATGCAACTGCTGTGATAGATACATTAATTTAATATATTATTTTGTCAAACTTTCTTTATTGCGTTCTTGCTGTCCTATGAGGACCAGGTAACGACGCAGTAACCGATTTCGAGCATCAATTAAAAATTGGGGTGGATGGATGCTTATTCATTTTATAGATCATTAACACTTTATTTTAGTATTTTATCATTTCTTCTTGCTTGGGCTCTATTATTTTTCTCTGCCCTTTTTTCATGGTGATAAATTTTGAATTTTATCATTATTATTATATGTATCGAGGTTGGT
>SDVV010029933.1:0-11744 GCA_016164225.1 Gammarus roeselii | reverse complement strand
TGCGTTGCTTTCAGAGCTCAGTTTGCCCGTGTGGCCGCTGACGTATTAATCTTGATTCTACCTGTACGCACTAGGGTGCGTACATATCTCACTTAATGTTTGAAAAGATTGGAAGCGGAGGTCCGTTTCGAGTAAGCGTTTTTTCTTTTGCGCACCAGCGTGCGTCTGTTATTGCTAAAACTTTCACTTTTTTCTAACGTTGAAAGCGTTGTTTTGTTTTTTCCTCGCACACTTAGGCGTGCGAGCCTGCTTTAATCAGTGATCGTCGAGCCCTACGGGGGAGCCTATTATGACTCACGTTGAGGCTCTGGTGGAAATGAGGACCAAATCAAATCAAATCAAATCATGAATAAGAAAATACATAGTACGTTGTAGCATGGTTTCGTATAAGTACTCTGTACATATAGACTAAATTCATTATGGCCAGGCAAATATTTCATGGCATCCTGGCCACAGTGAAGCAGTTGTGGCTGCCACTTGGTACAGTATAGTGCCTTTGATGATTTGAAAAAAGTAAGTCTTATGCATTGAAGACGGGTTCGAGATGTCACGTAGCCTGAACCCGCTGCTGTTGGGAGTAATGAATTACTTGGATAGTCGTAGGAGAGATTAATTTGCCATAGGATAGCTTTCAACGAAGCATAGACGTCGTCACCATCTGGGAATATGTTGTATATGAAACGTTCGATTGGTGGGTTCGAGAGGACGTTACGCGGCCTGAACCAGCAGCAGCCGGGAGTAAAGCATGGCTCCGTAGTTGTAGTTGAAACGGAAAGTGTAGAGGCTTGAAAATTATCCACTAAAATAAAAAACGAACCAGCATGATTTGCAATATGTTAAACAGAGGCCTGGGTCTTGACGAAAATGTAAAGTTGAGGAAGGAGGTTTGTGCACAATAAGTTATGAGTTTGCAGTAGAGAAAGTTATTGATTGGTTTATTTCAACACACTCAGGATTCTGAAGAAATTAACTAGGGTTTCTCACCTGCATGCGTGCTAAGAGTTATACATGCCCACATTTCGGAGCCACCTGAAGTTGTTATAGATACATTCTAAAGTTTTCTATCAAATGCTTTAATTTCCTATCTTCGAGAGAGAAAATCCAAATGTCAGAGATATGTAATGGACCGATGCTTACATAAAGATGAGACACATTTGAAGGTCAGAGACAACGTGGAAATACACGGAACTCTGACACTCGTGCAATTTTTGACGAATTGCATCAAGGGCTCACAGAGTTATTTGACGGGATCGTGGTTGAATTGGTGTGTTCCGAAATGTTATGTGTGCATGGATAACCTAACGGGCATAATTGGAATTCATGTTTACCGCATCCCATATCTGATTAATAAATACTTTAAAATGTGTAGATGTTTTAGATTGGTCGACACCCGTACTTAGATACACTTTGAAATGAAACAATGTGATTGAATATTCGTTTGTAATTAACACTGTTATCAAATAAAATCGCAGTTTGTGAACGCGACCCATATAACCGTGACATTAACGTGGTTACCTGCTACAGTAAGTTATCAACACATTGGCGAATGACTATACGTTAAGAGAGTTCCCATTTGACCATATTGCCTGACTATAAAGGAAATATTGGACTCCATAAGGTCTCATAATCGTGTTAACGTCTGTCAACACAAACTGAAACTACTATTTGCATGTATTTTCAATAATCATAGAAAAATATTTCATACATCTACTGGAATGTTTATCGTAAGATGTATTTATGAATTATTTATAGAAATCGTTCATAATTGATTATTGCTACTGATGAATGTTGTACCACATCGTTGAATATATACTAAAACATGACATTTTTTTTAACGTTCCTAAATACATATTTTCAAAATTCCAATTAACATTTGTAGATCGATCGGTTATTTGGTGGAGCACAGCTAGTGTCATATAATATAGAAGTACATCTCGAGGAAGTTACTTTGTGTATCATAAAATCGAATGGTGCATATATACATTATCTGCACATTTGTTTCCTCGTTTCTGAAATATATTCCGAATGAAACCTGTCTGACCGAACAGGTTCTCATGCTCTTCTCTCGTGTCTGTAACAATGCTTCACCCAGACATGATCTTTGCTTTCGTTGCAATTTATATTTTTCAAGAAAAAAAGAAGCTCTGTTCATTTGCATAGTGAGAACTGCCAGCGGGATCCGGCTACAGGACATTTGCTCTCACCCGCTCTATTCCGAGTGTTTATAAAACACTGGGACATGATGTTCTTTTTATTTTGAGGAAGAAAAAAATATCAAACTCTATGACGATGTGTAGCATCTGTCTCAACTTTTTTGGACAACAGTGGGAGACATTTTTTTTTAATTCAGACATCGGTCGGAATTGAGCACGATTACGTAAATTTCAGATATATACTTTCAAAATATCACACCGACTCGTGAACATGAAAATTGATTTTAAACTGTGATCGATAGCCATGCAAGTTTATTTGCGTTTACCTGTGAATAACAACTTAAGCTTTTACTCTGAATTATAAAGGGTCAGCTTTCCTATAGGGAAACAATGGTTGCACTCAAAACTTATATTTTTTCCGTTGATTTTGACCACTTGTTAGTTTACTTCAGCAATGTTTAGATGGAAGAAACTTTTTTTTTCAGGGAGTGTGCATTTTATCACTTCAACTTTACATTTTCTGGAAAGTTGAAGTATTGTTCATGTATTTTCCCCTGCGTAATGCGATGTTTCAAAATGATTTCTATTCAAAATTGTAGCTTGTGTTATATTGTTGATAATGATTAAATACATCTTATGACATACAGGGCGTTTTCTTATTGCTTAAAGAATGCTGCATTACCTTTTTATCGTGAGTTTTATTACTTTAACTGCTTGCAAAGAACGATGTGCACAATTTCCAGTAATTGATCTCCATTTATTTTCAGCGAACAGTGTTTAGTTCAACAAGTTGTAGAGACTATTATCCCATATATTAGACACTTACCTATATTTATTTCGTTGGTTTGACATTTGAATTAGATCTGCTGTATTATCAATTCTATAAACGATGCTAACAGATAGACTGAACACTTTAACATTCTTATCATAGCCATTTACTGTGGGGATTGAACATTCCGTCACAATGAATGGGCAGTTGAACACGGATGAAAGGAAATACCTAATATGTATAATAAAATTTCATGAATGAACACCGATAGTAAAAAATATTAAAGTTAATATGGAAATTAATTACCATATTCAGTTAACTTGTTAAACTACATCCGTTTTCAATTCTACAAAAATTTTCATCGAATACTCTATAAGTCAAGTCACGCAAAAAAGCGTTCATACAATTGACATCCATGATGATCTTATCTCAGTACATGTACATCTGTTTTCTGGGGAATTCACTACATTCATTGAGAAAGTTCACAGAATTACAACCATACTTTGGGAAATGAACAATTTAACATGTAAATGGTTGCTGGGAAATTATACAATCATTGGTCATATAGCGTTTGTAATCTATTTGACTTTTTGCCCTTGTTGGAAGGATCGGTACAGAATATTCGCTGTCGTATAGTACTTATTTAAGTGAGCGTAGGTGGCTACCTACGGTCGTGATTAACTGACATTGGTCAGTTTCGATCGAACAGACCAATCACAGTAAACAGCGAGCAGCTGTGTGGTTGCACTTGTACGTTGCCAATTACAGATCAATCAATTCGATTTGTTCTGGCTGCAATTAAAATAAACTGTCACGCATTGATCTATGGAGCTTCTTTGGATATCAAGGAAAATGTCCTTACCTTTTTTACCCTTGAATTTGTCATATATATTCAACAGAAGTTTATGTGCAAGCAATTTTACAAGCTTATTTTTATACCCAGAATAGTTAAATAGGTAGGCCTGGGATGTCCTGATGAGTCCATAGTAGTATTTCAAGTTTGCAGTGCTGTCGTAAACTTTAAATGTCGGGGCTATGGTATCCAAGAATCGATACCGCATCAGAGCACAGCCAGCTGCTCAAACTTGACAGAGCGACGAAGATACGGAGGAATACCATTATTATGTTAAAAAATAGCAGTGTCATGAGGCAATAATTTTTTTTACAATATTCTCGCCTTTCCGGCAGATCCTGTTCCAGAGCGGTGGCCTGTGCTTCCGGGAGACTGACAGCCTTTTTCGTACATCACAAATCCGGGGCAGGAACAGGTTCGGGAGGGCGCCGGGACACGTAAACACAGTTTAGATCTCCCATGCAGATGTTCGAGTCGTCGTCATGCCTGACATTGAGATGACATTGTTGAGGTAGCATAAAACCTCTTACAGCAGAGCCTATTGTTGAGAAGATGGTACTTTCCGTGTCATGACATTTTCAAATTTTAAATATTTTTGTGCTCCTCGTTCGATTCATTCTGAAATATTTTTTTATCGAAATTTAAATGTGTTTGCGATCTATTTTTTTTTAAACTCAGCAGCTGCCAAGTGCCACTCTAAACTAAGGAGATGCCCCTCTGACATCTCACCTTGAAATGCAAAATGTTCTTCAATGAACCACGAGTGCACAGAAAACTTATTATCTTCAACCCTTAAAGAAGGGGGGGGGGTCACTATCCAGGTAACAGGGCTTGGTGCTATTCAACCTTTGCGGTTATCACAATATTATAACTCGTATGCTCGTTTCGATCTTGACTCATGAGTTGCCATGAGCAGATGTATTCTTTGGAGAGATCCCTCCGACGTCTCACTTTGAAATGCCACAGGCTCTTCAAGAAACCACAAGTGCACGGAAGACTTATTCATCTGATCACATGGGCGAGGACCACTGATCAGGTCGGGCGTGATGCTATTCAAATTTGGCATGTATGTTTAAAAATCACATATTATTTCTAGAGCTGCCACGGGCAGATCTATTCGAAGGAGAAGTCTTCCGACGTCTCAACTCGAAGATCCGCTGGAGCTTCATAGAGATACAAGTGTACATAGGAAGATTTTTTCGAACCCTTAGGGAGGACAATTGAACAGGTAATTAGGAGTGGTGCTCTTAAACTTATGCGTATATCATAACTCGTATGCCTATTGCTCGGAGTAGAATCCGTCTTATCTACATCCAAAAAACATTGCAAATTCAATTCGGGGGTCTTTCGAACGAAGTATACATTGGAAGCCTATTGTTCTGGTGCATGTCGTAAAAAAATCAAATAACGACGATATCGGTATTTGCTTTCTTGTGGCATCCTCTTGGCTTGTCCAATTGAAATCCATAGTTAGTAATATTACAAGATCTCTGTGTTGGTCCACTCAAGTCCGGTGTCGTTCTGCAATCACGTAATCTTTTTCTTCCTCTGTGGGTTCCAATGTGCATAACTTAATTTCTCATTTTTATAGTTTATCTGCCTCCTGCCGGCTCACTCAAATAGTTTTGTTTCCTTCATGTTGGATAAATTTGCGATCCCGCTCGCAGGCTTTCAGGCAGAGATTGGTGTCGTCGACAAATTTAGATTTTTTTCGAACAATGCCGATGTACAGTTCTTTTCAGTACGTTATTAATAAAAGAGGCCAAATAATGCTTCCCTGTGGCTCTCCAGATGTACCTCTATCACATCATCTTTTTTCGTGGCATGTACAGTACCATTGTGTACCGCCCGTGAACTAATTTTACGGGCCGTATAACATACAATGTCCATTTATACCGCGTGGTCTTATAATTCCTCTTCTTTTTGCGTTCGTATGGAACCATATCAATTGTTTTTTGTAAATCAAGATAGACGAGGTCAACAGCTCTGTCTTCACAAGGAGATCCGTGAGACAGCCTAATTGAATGCTGAATCCATATTGGGTATCCATGAAAAGTTTATTTGTATTTAGGCGACCTGTTATTTTTGTTTTAATCAGGCTTCCCAATGTCTTCACGAGCCCAGAAGCGAGACTGATTGGTTTGTTTTTACCTGGCTCTTGCCGGCTTCCTTTCTTGAAAATTGCTGCGGTGTTTGCCCTCTCTTAAGCTACTGGAATGTTTCCAGTGCTCATAGATTTGTTGAATATCTGTCACTGGACTGTTAATGATTTCGGATAGTTTCATCTTTTTTTAGTGTGTTCGGAATATTTGGCCCTGTAGATTTGTAGATATTTAATCTAATGTGTTGCTTCGGTACTTCATTAACACTAAAAGGATTATTTTTACAACGGCTGCAGTTCTTCATACAATTTTATTTCTGGGATGTTGTTCGTACCATCATTGTTAATACGCAAACCAGATGGCCGTTGAATAAATTCGACATGTCAGTGTGGAAGGATTTTAGTATACCTGCACTGCTTCGTATCGGGCCGGTGTAATCAAGAACAAGTTGTCTCATTCGCATAAGCGTAGAAAGATTTCTGGTAATGCTTATCCTTTCTAACTGCTTGTTTCCTAATTTCTCTCACCGCTTATGACCACTCTGTTTAACACGTCCCGATTACACTCATTTATGAGCTTTTTGTGTTCCCTTCTGCCCACCTGCGTGCAAATAATTGTGAGGAGTTAGTTATGTGGATTTGATTCACTCCCTGTACGTAGTGGGCTTCCTTAGCTTCGTTGTTCAGCCATGTCGACTATTTATTTGTATTCATATCTTCAGAATGTTTCGGTTGTTTGCTTGTACTACTTTGTCTCTGAAGAACACAAAAAATATTTCTCCTGTCCTTCATCGTAAATGAAGCCTAATGTTTACAATTTAAATTCCATTTCGCCGGCCTTCGAAATTGGCTATCTGCAATTTTAGTTGAATGTCGCTCGTTCCCATACTGTTCGGTGTGAAGTGATCTGGGATCCAATAGTATTGTGATCACTTATTTCAGTATTTTTCTCTTATCTGTCGAGTTTTTCCATCCTACCACCCCGTCCTTAGGATACTGGGGTTGCCCAGTTGATGTAAGGTGGCTTAAAGTCCTTCATTAACGTCGCTTCATGGGAGGATGAGGTTATATTGTTCACTTCGTCCTATCGAAATCTTCTTCCGATATTGTCAGTCTAGAATTTCGATACACAAGTACAGTTGCAGCAGGCTCTCTTTGACGTACAACTCTGATCCCGCTCCGCTTTTGGTCGGAGATGGTTTGCCTACATTGAACGTCCTAAAACCTTGAATGTTCATTTCCGCCTGCAATTCCAACCCCATTTTCTCAGGACTTTCTAACCCCGTGCATGCGTGATTTCCCAGGTCACGTACTTGTTATTTTGCGTTATTTCCCACGCCACGTACTTGTTATTTTTCCCATTCATGTATTCGGTATTTCTCCTTTTCCGCACCCAATGTATTTGGCAGTGGCAGTGTTTTTCAAAACGCCATGTAGTAGTGATTATTTCCACAAAATATACGTTTTCTGTATGAACATCGATGATACTATTATAAATAATATTTCGCTACATGAAATCCAAACCAGTGTCCACTAGAGATGAGCTGCCACGAATCAAAATTGAACTCCCGTGTTTTTAGGTTCAAATAGTCTATTTGATAATGGAATATCGTGTCTTATATTTAAGAATGTAATTATTTTTCAACTCTGCGTGTTAGTGGTTGCGGTTTTCCCAACGCCATGTAGTCGTGATGAATTTCCATAATAGATGTTTTCCGTATGTACAATCGTGTTACTATTGCAAATAATATTTCGTCACATGAAATACGCACCGGCGGCCCCGAGGGATGAACTGCAAAAAAATCAAATTGAACTCTCGTTTTCGTTGATTCAAATACCTATTTGATAATATAGTTTCATGTCTTATTTTAAATAATTTGATTATTTTAAGAATTGAATTCCCATTGCCAGACGATGGAAATAAATGTTTTGATAATTTACTGTGCAGTGGTAGCGTTTCTGTTCAGTGGGTGTGTTAGTCAGTGGTGATGTCCATAACTTCGAAATCAGATCTGTGCTTGAGATATTGTGTTCGCGTGGGTGATCAGTAACTCCTGACTCGTTGGGTGAAGTGATTTGTCTGATTGTGTCAACGGAACTGACTTAATGTTCCGGAATACTCGAGAGAATCACCCGGCCTATCCAGCATTGCAACTAGAACATGTGTATAAATACCGTTAGGACTTAAGTAATTGCACGAGACGATAGATTTGATCATAGGGATTTGGACAATGAAAAAATATTGGAAATCTTTCTGTACCTCCCCAGTCAAACATTATCATCGGAAGATCATACGATTAAGAGCTGTTATCATCGGTGTTATAGTTTAATTATCAGGTTGTGCTCGGACGAAAACCGACGTTTATCGGATAATTAACGTTAAAACGACGTCGGGAAGGGTCGTTTATGCGATGATAATAACGTCGGTTTATATAGTATAATCAACGGATAAAAAATGAGAAATTAACATAATTATTGTTAAAATATCGTGTATTTATAGTAAATCATCCTATGATTGACGTGTGTTTATCGTGTTATTATGATCTTTCTTAGATGTTAGCCACATTGCTCTTGGTGCAATATCCTGTGATTAACGTGTGTTTATCGTATGGTTGTGGTATTTTTGAGCTGTTAGTCAAAGAGCTAGTAGAAACTTATCGTCAGTGTTCGGGTATTTATCCCGTTATCACACTGTATTTAACGGGAAATGAGCATGAAATCAGATTATCTGAAATAAAGAATGGATGCATCTCCCACCGACAGACCAGCCTGTTATCAACAATTAATGTGGCGCTGTCACTAGCACGAGGTATCATTGAAGGCCGGTTGTATCAATATTTTGGATTAAATAGGTGTTCCCGATCAATTAATTTGGGTGATATACAGAGCTGCAGTAGAGCCGAACGGGGGGAAATGATAGCTTGGGTCGTACTCGTAGGTACACTTCTGTTTGTGTAGTTTAATTTCGAGATGACACGGGAACAATTATTGTACCTTTTCAAGGTTGCATCAATGAAAGGTCAAATCATTCCTAAGGCTTAGAAGGGATTTTAAAAACGTTATCAGATGAACTGATTCAAAGTAATGAGAGGACAAAGTTATGCAACGCTGACGGTGGCGTCAGTCCCAAAACTGACTTTGCAGACGATTCGTGAGGACAGCAGCCGCGGGCCTTGCTCCGCATATATTCCTGGAAATAAAACCTCGTACGTTGGTCTCCTCCTGCTAGCTCGAATACATTCAGCGTTGCCGGGTGAGTGGGGGTTCTTGAACTTTCAGTTCTGCACATAGACGCTACACCGACAGGAAGAACAGCGTGTTATCTTTCAAGCGATGACGAATGCCAACCCCAGCTGTTCAAGAGACCAGGTCGCTAAGGCCAGCCAAACAAACACCAATTCTGCGCTTGCCAACCAATCTGGGTTTTGGTCTCTTGGATAATCCATGCACCGTACTCCTACACTTCCGGACACATCATTCTCCTCTGGGCTTCCTCTGGGCTTAGTAAATGCAGAACCATGTCAGAACACAGGTCTCTACTCCCAGGTCACATCACACACCTTGGCGGCACCCGCTTCAGGACCTTGGATAGCGGGGAATTAACCCGGCGTGCTCTCATCCTTTTCACTGACTTGAGACAGTTCCAGAATAGCTGATCAGACTGACAGAAGTACGTCTATACTTCGAAGATGCTGAAGGTAAACCTGCAGACAATGGGTCATAAGTTGACCAATTACCTGCATACCTGAACATCCCCAGACCCCCAGCGCGCCACAGCAAATCTCAAGTCTAGGCTGAGAACACACAAGGGAGCCACGTTCACAATCCCTCCCTACTAAAGCAATCCCAGGGCGGTCGAGCGGTGGCTTACCCCACTTCTGACACCAATTGTAATTGATGGCAAATGCCCACCCAAGCTGTTCGAGAATTAGGTCATGGAGCCTGCCAAACCAACAATAGTTCTGCACTTCCGATCCTGCGTCGCCGGAATCCGAGTCCAGCACTCTACGCACTAAGCCATCCAACACAACAAAAGTTGTTGCGAGGACTGAAGTTTTTCCAATGATGATTTCACTATCCACATACATTTCTCCCAACGTTATTGTTGGTATATTCTCTCTAAGTTCTGCACTTGTCAACCGCTGGGTTTTTACCTCTGGGTTTTGGCCTCTGATATAATATAAAATCAAGGGCATCCTCTGGGCTTCCTCTCTGCAATTGGCCTCTTGGACCAAGCTTCTACCTGGGCTCTACCTCTGGATTCGCCTGCAACTTTGTTGCAATGGACTCACCTCTTTGGACTTGCAAACAATAAACTCTCTCCTCTGGGCTTCCTCTGGGTTTCAAGCACAGAACTGTGCCAGAACACGTCTCTACTTCCAGGCCACATCACACACCTGGGCGGCACTCACCCCAGGACCATGGATAGTGGGCATTAACCCGGCGTGCTCTCACCCTTTTCACAGACTTGAGACAGTTCCTGAACAGCTGATCATCCTGGTAGAAGTGGGTTTACACGTCGAAGATGCTGAAGACGAACCTGCAGACAATGGCCATAAGTTGGCCGATTACCTGCATACATGAACATCCACAGACCCTCAGCATGCCCCAGCACATCTCAAGTATAGGCTGGGAACAAACAAGGGAGCCATGCTCACAATCTAAAGAATACAACGATTTCTCCAACAAAGTCGCCGAGCAAGGAGACACAAACATTGGTGGTATTTGCCAATCGAATTCTCCAACAGGAACAACCAATACGTGTGAGACGAGATTAATCAAACATGATATGGGCAAGTGACTGATTGCCGGTGGAAATAACTCCGCGGTTTGGGGTATCAGTCACGAAGAGTAGCATTTGCTGGACCAAGCTCGGCACGAACCTAGTGGTACGTGTTTCTAAACCGCGACGCAACAGCGCGTTTTGGAGTCTCGGGTATGTTTTCTTACCCACTAGGCAATAACGTCTTTGGATAACTTGTGGAGCCAAAACACCTATTGCACGGCGCTCAGTCTGGGCGTAAGCGAGTTTTCCGGAAAACGACAATTCTAGCGGCGTCGATTTAGCTTCTCTAGATGATTATGCACTGAAAACCCTGGAATTTGTACTGAGAGCGGTAAATGTTAGGGAACTCAGCTACACGGGCTATTGCATGGGATTTCGCCAGGTTTTCTTTTCCATATGCAATTATTCCGTCGCAAGTCTCTTCTGGATCAGTACCGAAAAGAGAAACAAAGTATTTGTTGTACATGCATGAAGCAGTACTATACGATACATCAAGCTGGTATACTTACTCAAAAAGGATTTATATTGCTGATAGTTCTCACAAGCTTGGGGTGGATGGATGATTATTCATTTTATAGATCATTAACACTTTATTTTAGTATTTTATTATTTCTTCTTGCTTGGGCTCTTATCATTTTTCTCTGCCCTTTTTTCATGGTGATGAATTTGTTATTATTATATGTATCGAGGTTGGTTGATACAAGGTGACCCAGAGAGGGGAGGTTTTCGTGGGACCCGCGGGACTCGGGGACCCAGGGTTTCGGAACCCGGGTGACTTGGGAGACCAGGTGGATTTGGGATGGTCTACTTGGACCTTTCTGGGGCCCCTTGGGACACCCTTGAGACCCTTTGGGACCCTTCTGAGAAACAGTGGGACCCTTTAGAAGCCCCTCTGAATCCTAGAACCTCTGCTTCCCCCTCCCAGCGCTGTAAAACCCATACACAAAAAAATGTTTGTGAGATGCATGAGTGGAACAATTAACCATTGCAGTCCGCGGATTGCTGGCGCAGGGGGCGAGGGTCGCGTCGAGGCTGGTCGAGGTGCGTCGAGATCAGTCGAAACATGTTGAGGCGAGTCGAGT
>SDVV010029932.1:0-11744 GCA_016164225.1 Gammarus roeselii | reverse complement strand
GCTCTGGTGGAAATGAGGCTCAAATCAAATCGAGCCCTACGGGGGAGCCTATTATGACTCACGTTGAGGCTCTGGTGGAAATGAGGCTCAAATCAAATTAAAATGCATATGATGATGGGTCAGGATCTTGTAGCGTTCATCACATAGGGTTTCCGCACGCGAGGCTGTGCGAACCTACCTGAATCAATGAAGGTCGCGCCCTACGGGGGAACCTATTATGACACGTTGAGGCTCTGGTGGAAATGAGCCTCAAATCAAATAAACTCTCTAACTCACATAAATAGTGTAAATAAATATATGAGCACGGGAATGACGGTAGCGTACAATAATACCATACCGTCTGTGTATGAGCTCTCTAACTCACATCGATAGTGTAACCTAGTATATGAGCACGAGAATGACCGGTAGCGTACAATAATACCATACCGTCTGTGTATGAGCTATCTAACTCACATCGATAATGTAACCAAGTATGTGAGCACGGAAATGACCGGGAGAGTTCAACAATACCATACCGTCTGTGTATGAGCTCTCTAACTCACATAGGCCCACATGTACCGTAACATCCTTTGACGGCCAATGTATTAAGCGGATGATAAGGATTAAGATTGCCTCAAGTTGTGCAGGGTTCTGCATAGCCACTTAAAACGATTTGATGGCATTTGCCTATCATTACATGCACTCAAGATTTATTGTGCATATTTGAGACAAGGTGACCCATATGTACTGTTCTACACGCATTCTAGATTTAGTATAATGTAAAGGAAGGATTACTGTTCAAGAATTTCTCCACGTGCAAGTTCAATCAGTTATAATTCAAGTCTACTTATACAAGATTAGATTAAGGGGGCCGATTTAACGTGTGAATGTACCTGTACTGCTGCTCTTTTTAATATCTGTAGGGATCGATTTCCAAATTTTAGCTGCTCTTTGTATAAAAAAAATATTTATGATTGTGTTGATGAGAGACTCGTAGAGGACAAGTGTCCCTACAATTGGTATTAAAATAAAAAGGTAAGCATACCTTGTTCATGGAGCTCATTCAAATAGACCGATTCATGGGAGACGACATATCTAAAATGTATGTTTCAGACCACTAGTTTGAACTATTCTGCTAGCGGCAACATCGAGTAAGCCTGCATCATGGCATTAAACCAATTCACTCATTCGATAATATTCTCAGTGTGGTTCTGTGAGTCCGCCTGCCAATACTGACCCGGACCCGGGGGCCCAGCCAGGCTACCCGGGGATCACCTACAATGGGAGTTCATAGGACCGAAAATCTAAAGAAACGGTCCTTACCAAGAACGCCACAACATGCCCTGGATCCAGCTATCGCAGTCATCCCGGCCGCAGGCCTCTTTCTTGGACACTAGGCTGAAAACCAAGCCGGGGCAGCCCAAACGATGGTGCCCCACAAGCATTGTCTTCCAGTCCTGGTCTCATGTTGAAACCACCATAATTAGCTAAGTTCCCCACTATATTGATACATGAACTATAATTCATGTATCAATTCATGGGGCAAATTAGCAGCCTTCTTATTCATTCCCTTCCTATTCTCTTGTTGCCAATTTGAAAATCTTGTGAGTATCTGAGATTGAAAAGCCATTGTAGCTGCGGCTCAACCTTGAAAATGATGCGATACACTGACAGTGTGACCGATATGTTCATTCATTATCAAATGTATGTATGAGCAAAATGGTACCATGCAATTGTAAGTACCGCTTGAATGATATAACTATATAACTACATTATATAAAAACATCAAAACTAATTTATTTTCGAACTAGTCTTTTGACCTCATAAAACTAGTAACCTGAAAACTAGTGACTCGAAAACTGACTAGGTACCCAAAAGACTGTTTCCGTAGTGATACGAAGATTAATCATGGGGTTATTTTTCACGTAATAATCGTTATCCATGTGTGTTGGATGATTAGAAGCTTATCAATGTGTGCTGGATGATTAGAAGATTATCAACGTGTGTTGGATGATTAGCAGCTTATCAATGTGTGTTGGATGATTAGAAGCTTTTCAATGTGTGTTGGATGATTAGAAGCTTATCAATGTGTGTTGGATGATTGGAAGTTTATCAATGTGTGTTGGATGATTGGAAGCTTATCAATGTGTGTTGGATGATTAGAAGCTTATCAATGTGTGTTGGATGATTGGAAGCTTATCAATGTGTGTCAGATGATTGGAAGCTTATCAATGTGTGTTGGGTGGTGGCAAGCTTATCAATGTATGTTGGATGATTGGAAGCTTATCAATGTGTGGAGGATAATTGGAAGCTTATCAATGTGTGTTGGATGATTAGAAGCTTATCAATGTGTTTTGGATCATTGGAAGCTTATCAATGTGTGTTTGATGATTGGAAGCTTATCAATGTGTTTTGGATGATTGGAAGCTTATCAATGGGTGTCGGACGATTGGAAGCTTATCAATGTGTGTTAGATGATTGGAAACTTATCAATGGGTGTCGGATGATTGGAAGCTTATCAATGTGTGTTGGATGATTGGAAGCTTATCAATGTGTATAGGATGGTTGTAAGCTTATCAATGTGTATTGGTGTTACAGTTCAGGGTAGCGATAATCGGGTGCATCAAGGATGGAATTATGAAACATTGGTTTTATAATAGTCTCTTTCATAAAGAAAAGTCACAAGTCAATGGGTTAACTCAATAGAGCACTGATATAAAGTGATAGTCATAACGGACACAGAGTACAATGTGCATATCAAAAAGAAAAGTGTTAAGTGTAAGACGAGCGTAGAGTAGAGTAGGAGGCCTGAGCCCGCAGGCTTCAGCGCAAGAGTGTGTGTGTGTGTGCTGCGGCCGAGCGCAGGAGTGTGTGTGTGTGTGTGCTGCGGCCGAGCGCAGGAGTGTCTGATGTGCCCTCGGTCGTTCGGGGCTGCGCCCTGAATCCTAAGGGAGGGCCTTGAGTAGGTGTTTGAAGAACTCTTCCAATCAGGAAACAACTCACATTTTTGGGACCATCTAAAGAGACGGGCCTTCTAATACCTAGACCTCATTGGTAAATATACAACAAAATCCGTTGAGCGAAATACAGGCTCCTCCCATCTATTGTTTAACATATATGATACCTCTAAGCTAAACAGTGTTATGGGATTTGGTCTCCCCTCCGCCCTATCGCTGACACGCAAATGGCCCTCACTCGTCACTGTCTCCTACGTTACACGATCCGTGAACCGCGGCCACCTGCTTCCCTTCGAACACATCGGAGGGGAATTGAATATATGCTAGGCAAGGGACATCCATGAAATTTGAGCTAAGAGTTAACAGGCCTAAGTCCTACACTGTTTCTAGGGGCACTCTTTACGCACCCAAGTTTATAAATTTGTGTCAGAGGAGGCCGATCATAACATTGGATGATTGGAAGCTTATTAATGTGTGTTGGATAATTGGAAGCTTATCAATGTGTGTTGGGTGATTGGAAGCTTTTCAATGTGTGTTGGATTATTGGAAGCTTATCAATATGTGTTGGATGATTGGAAGCTTATCGATGTGTGTTGGATGATTGGAAGCTTATCAATGTGTGTTGGACGATTAGAAGCTTATCAATGTGTGTTGGATGATTAGAAGCTTATCAATATGTGCTGGGTGATTCAAAGTTTATCAATGTGTGTTGGATGATTCGAAGCCTATCAATGTGTGTTTTATGATTAAAAGCTTATCAATGTGTGTTGGATGATTAGAAGCTTATCAATGTGTGTTGGATGATCAGAAGCTTATCAATGTGTGTTGAATGATTGGAAGCTTATCACTGTGTGTTGGATGATTAGAAGCTTATCAATGTGTGTGGGATGATTAGAAGCTTATCAATGTATGTTGGATGATTTTAAGCTCATCAATGTGTGTTGGATTATTAGAAGCTTATCAATATGTGTTGGATGATTGGAAGCTTATCAATGTGTGTCGGATGATTGGGAGCTTATCAATGTGTGTTGGGTGATGGGAAGCTTATCAATATGTGTTGGATGATGGGAAGCTTATCGATGTGTGTCGGATAATTGGAAGCTTATCAATATGTGTTGGATGATTAGAAGCTTATCAATGTGTGTCCGATGATTGGAAGCTTATTAATGTGTGTTTGATGATTAGAAGCTTATCAATGTGTTTTGGATGATTGGAAGCTTATCAATGGGTGTCGGACGATTGGAAGCTTATCAATGTGTGTTGAATGATTGGAAGCTTATCAATGGGTTTTTGAATGATTGGAAGCTTATCAATGTGTGTTGGATGATTGGAAGCTTATCAATGTGTGTTGGATGATTAGAAGCTTATCAATGTGTGTTGGATGATAAGAAGCTTATCAATGTGTGCTGGTTGATTCGAAGCTTATCAATGTGTCTTGGATGATTCGAAGCCTATCAATGTGTGTTATATGATTAAAAGCTTATCAATGTGTGTTGGATGATTCGAAGGTTATCAATGTGTGTTGGATGATCAGAAGCTTATCAATGTGTGTTGAATGATTAGAAGCTTATCAATGTGTGTTAGATGATTAGAAGCTTATCAATGTGTGTTGGATGATTAGAAGCTTATCGATGTGTGTTGGATGATTAGAAGCTTATCAATGTCTGTTGGATGATTAGAAGCTTATCAATGTGTGTGGGGTGATTAGAAGCTTATCAATGTGTGTTGGATGATTGGAATCTCATCAATGTGTGTTGGATGATTAGAAGCTTATCAGTGTGTTTTGGATGATTAGAAGCTTATCAATGTGTGTTGGATGATTGGAAGCTTAACAATGTGTGTTGACAGATTCGAAGCTCATCAATGTGTGTTGGATGATTGGAAGCTCATCAATTTGTGTTGGATGATTAGAAGCTTATCAATGTTTGTTGGGTGATTAGAAGCTTATCAATGTGTGTTGGATGATAGAAGTTATCAATGTGTGTTGGATGATTCGAAGCTTTAAAAAAAAACATTGCAGCGGAAATGTTAATGATGGGACATTGTAGGAATGTTCCATTAACCTATGAGAAGCGACCATTAACCTAAGAGAAACGACCATTAATCTAAGAGAAGCGACCATTAACCTAAGAGAAGCGGAGCGTGGTCATGTGTGCTAGCTTTGATTTCTTCTCATGGCAAGCTTTTGATGTAGGAAAGATTGGTCGATTTTTTTTGGTAAGTAAAAACATCAACGTTTAAAAAGTAATTCTGTGGTACAATATCCTCTTTGCAGAAGATTAAATTAGATCAAGGGGCCCATCTCCACCCGAGCTCTGACGCGAGTCTATTTGAGTTCGAACACACGTAACTTTTTGCTGAAGTTGTTCGACGATTTTAAATTTTGCAGAGGATGCCAGATGATTAGCATAGTTTTGATGTTTGTCCGGCACCCTAAGAGACGCGAGCTCTCCCGTCAAATCTCTCTTCTATTGTAAGGGATTACTTTGGCTTCGTATACAATTAGGCTGTTAGGGACGTTTGGTTTCAGTGAAATGTTGCTGAAAAATAAATAAATACACTTTATCAAAAAACATCAAGGGCATAGAAGTACATTTGATACATAACTTATTATACCAGAATATGAATGATCCACTAGTTTACTTAGACGGAAATGTCAAATCAGGAAGCACATTAGAGATGAAGAATTTATTCCTGACTTACACATATAATCTTCCTTCTAGTGTGTACAGTATTTCTCTTCAACGTCCAAACATTGACGACCCGGCGAACGCATCGCTGTTGCAGATTGCAATGACGATTTTATTGTTAGAAAACATTACTCTAGTCGTGAGGCTGTGCGCCGCTTCACGAAAAAATATTTTTATTTGATCCGATGCGTTCTCTGCAAATACTCTGTTCGCAGACGTCGAACGCGGGACCTGCATCAGTACACAAAAGGTGTAATTTTAGCTCACTGTCAGCTTTCTCATACTGTATCTAGCGTGCGCACATATTACTCTTGAAGTTCTAAATTATTGGAGGCAAGGATTCGTTTCGTCTGAGTCTTACCTGAATAAATGAAGTGTACTATAACCGACCTAGACCTCGTAGCGGTTTAGGTCGTGATGCGTTGCTGTCGGAGCTGATTTTGTCCGTGTAGCTGTAAACCTTGTACCAGGCTCGACGGTGCTATCTGTACGCACTAGCGTGCCTACATATTACTCTTGAAGTTTTAAATGATTGGAAGCGGTGATCCGTTTCGTCTCGGCGTTTTTTCTTGTGCTCACCAGCGTGTGTCTGACATTGCTAAAATTTTCTAACTTTGACAGCGTTTTTTCTCGCACGCTGAGGCGTACGAGCCTACTGGAATCCATGATCATTGAGCCCTACGGGGGAGCCTATTTTAACTCGCGTTAAGGCTTTGGTGGAACTGAGGATCAAATTAAATGAGGTCCATACAAAATCAAATTAAACTATATTGTAGTGGAGTAAGCCATTGGTTCGTATATTGTTTTATTAATGGACACTTTCGACCATCGCAAACAATGCTTTGCGTATTACAACCGGCGCGTTCCGCTCAACCCCAATCGAATCCCTTAACGTGCTCGCTAACAAACTTCCGCTCCGGCGAGACAAACTTTCACTACAATACTATTTCAAG
The DNA here is from genome assembly GCA_016164225.1 of Gammarus roeselii. NCBI lineage: Eukaryota > Metazoa > Arthropoda > Malacostraca > Amphipoda > Gammaridae > Gammarus > Gammarus roeselii. The sequence goes on along the minus strand of SDVV010029932.1, from coordinate 5,165 downwards.
ACTAGAAGTCTAATCAACAACCCAGCAATCAGCCACATCACCAACATATCCGATAAGCGCCTTCTCGCGGCTAAAAAGAATATATGCACACCGTTTTCCCTTCATGTAGACAAGCTGCTGATCTCGCTGAACATCAATCGTAAAGCTATTAAGCCTTCATTCTCCTACCGAATTCTTCAAATTAACACACCAACACATATGATCAACCCTCCACCGGTCAACCTAGACCTGCAGGTGTACCCTAAAGCAACTACTCCAACCAACGCGTGCCGGCAGGAATTCCTAAGACTACTTGAGGAAGAATATTTAGAGCACCGCCATATATACACCGACAGCTCCAAAACCGCGGACGGAGTGGGAGCCGCCGCTGTGTGCGGGGACACCCCACTCTCTGCCACCCTCCTACAAGAGGCCTCCGTGTTCTCAGCGGACCTTCGTGCACTCGAACTAGCCGTCTCTATCGCAAACACAAATCGCTTCCCCAACTACGTCGTATTCTCAGACAGTCTGAGTGTCCTCACCCAGCTTAAAACACTGCACTACTAACATCCCGCTCTACGTAAAATGCAGCGCGATCTCTTTGTGATGTCCGAGACGGGTCATGTTGCTGAATTCTGCTGGAACCCCGGACTCGCGGGAATAAGAGGAAACGAACTTACGGACTCGCTTGCTAAACTGGCATTAACTCACCAAGAACAATTTTTTGCAGTACATTACCGGGACTGGTTACCTATTGTCAACTCCTATATAACATCCCGATGGGATGAAATACGGCAACAGAGTGGACAAAAAATGCTTTCAGTCAAACTCTCAGTCGTAGAATGGAAAACAAAGTTCATCAACAGAAAAGAACAAGTGTTCATCAACCGCTTGTGCACGGGACACACGTGGATAACTCACAATTACCTGATGGATGTCGACATAGAACCAAACGCACCACCTTGCCCCTATTGCCACCAAGTGGCTATCAGCGTGAAACACTTACTGATGGATTGCAACGCACTCGCGGCAGCCCGACGAGCGTTCATAAATCTCCCGTGTAACCTACGAAGCCTACTCACGGACCCAACCTACCGTAAAAAGCTTATGGCTTTCGGAAAACACGCCGGACTATACGAAGCTGTCTAAATCCCAAAAACTCGTGCATTACGCTAAGAGATATCAATACATTTACGACGATACGCGTTAACTCTTTACTCTGTTGTACGCGCTAGTCCGAGAACATTCTTAAATGGAAAGATGTACTGGCTTCATCTTGACAAGACTAATATTTTCGCACGCAAAGCCATGCGAACTTATCTGAATCAATGACGGTCGCGCCCTTCGGAGAAGCCTATTATGACTCACGTTGAGGCTCCGGCGGAAATGAGGCTCAAATCAAATCAAAATTAATGAACTTTCTTACAAGGTAAAATTAGCCGATTAATTTTGAATTTTATTAATCGTCTTCTATCCTCGCCAACGTGTATTGCATCGTTCATGTATGATTTCGATGGCGCTTTTCACAAGACAATTTGTAATCACCTATTATCACTTCTTCTTTAATCATTACCAATGATAATTGTTCCCAACGTTTTTCCCTATGCTATCGTTATGTGTTATCTATTCATTGATGATTGTTTATCATCTAATCACTACTGGCCTCGCCCTCGGTTCGCTTGGTCTTCCATTGATACTGGTTTGTGTTATCTCTGCTTGGTGCCAGTGCTACCAGGCAGTAAATACTCGGGACTTATTCTATGGTATCATTCATTGTCAGGGAGGGGGAGAGAACGTGTTCATGTCGTGTCCATTAGTCACAAACACTTTCCCTCGTGTCCATTAGTCATATAACTTCCACCCATGTTCATTAGTCATAAACGCTCCCTCGTGTTCATAAGTCATAAACACTTTCCCCCGTGTTCATTAGTCATAAACACTTTCCCTCGTGTTCATTAGTCATAAACACTTTCCCTCGTGTTCATTAGTCATAAACACTTTCCCTCGTGTTCATTAGTCATAAACACTTTCCATCGTGTCCATTAGTCATAACACTTCCTCTCGTATTCATTAGTCATAAACACTTTCCCTCGTGTTCATTAGTAATAAACACTTTCCCTCATGTTCATTAGTCATAACACTTACCCTCGTGTTCATTAGTAATAAACACTTTCCCTCATGTTCATTAGTCATAACACTTACCCTCGTGTTCATTAGTAATAAACACTTTCCCTCATGTTCATTAGTCATAACACTTACCCTCATTAGTCAAAACAGTCGCTGTGAAGTGTGACATGAAATCAACTATTGAAATGGAAGTGCTCTCCTTATATGTAATTGATATTTGGGCAACAAATTCCCTTTACGGATCAGTGCTAACCACGAAAGAAGGGGAGAGAGGTACGTCACTGTGCCGGCCTGTATCTTCCTACCCCTCCTGAATATGCCCCTGCTTGTATCTTCAGTTGATCTTGGTGAGAAGTACGTGCAGTGTTGGCTGAGTTGATCAAATAATCCGGTGCTAATGTTGGTCAAACAGACCTAATGTCAAAGTCCGAGTGTCACTCTATGCAAGGCCAGCTGACGATGTCCTTGCTTGCAATTATTAAATAGTAGAATAATCATTTTCACAACTCAGCTCATTCACTGTAATTATATTATTGGGCATATTTGTCAACGATGAGATTACCTGCAACTTTGCACACTGTTTGGCAGACCTCTTGGAACTTTCACTTGGAAGGGAAAATGATGCAAAATTGTTGACCAATCAGAGGAACTTACATGAAGCACTCGCATTTGATGTTTGTTAACAATCTTTGTTCTGTCATTGAATTGTAATTCCATACTAACTGGCTACACTCATACAGAGATTTAGAGCAGTATAAATAAAAAGGAACGACGATTTTTTTTGCTCCTATATATGAATGTATTGCTCCGAACAACTTTTTGCATGTCACTCAAAGTCATCTGCGTACCATAGAAAACTTCGTGCTTTTGAAGTTTTGAGGGAGGCAGTCATGAAACACTTTGATGCACTTTGAAACACTTTATTACCAAATCTGTTTACAATTTTATATTACAGATGAACATCAACCAAACAGAATATAAACCTGAAATGTTAAGTAAGATTTTAAACAAATTTTATACGCAGAAACAGAATGTGGTTCCGGAGAAGCAAAAATGCTTTAAGGTCAACCTACCTAGACCTAAACCTATCCTAACAGTTACTTAACTTAAGTGGTATGTCTAAAAATCTAGAAAAGTATCGAAAACCACAATAATATTGAAGAAAAACTAAAGATAACATTGTTCACAATGAATCTGATACGAAAAAGCTCAGACAACTGTATCAATAATGTGAAACAAAATGTTGTTTGAGTTTGGATTTGAAAGTAAATAATGAAGTTGGAGATTTGATTATATTTGGAATGGAATTCCACAGTTTGACACCCTTATAGACAATGGAGAATTGTGATTTGGCTTTACTAAACCTTGTTATATTGAATGACTCTCAATTTCTTGTTGAGTGCAAATGTACATCAGACTGGAGCTGTAAATGTTCCAGGAGATGCCTATCATGGTCAAGATGAACAGTTTTATACATATAGACAAGTGTTTGGAAGCTATAGTGATCCTCAATTTTAAGAATAATCATCGATTTGAAATAACTACTCGTGTGCCCTGTGTGAGGGAGGTTATTTATGGCTCTACATGCTTTCTTTTGCATGGCTACTATTTTAATCGTTCCATTTTTATGGCTTGCAAACCAAGCTTCAATTTTATAGAAGAAATAGGGCTGAACTAGTGCATAAATAAATTATTTTGAGAACTTCTGGAGGAAGAAAATATTTCAACTTATACGGGATACCAATTGATTTGCTTAGTTTAGTTGAAATATAATCTACATGATTTTTGAATGTAAATTGACGGTCGAGAAGCATGCCGAGAAACTTAGTGTGATTCACTTCACTAATATTAGCATTTCCAATTTTTAGCGAGGGAATATCAGTGTTACGTTTGTATGAGAATGTAATAAATTTTGTTTTATCAACATTCGTGCAAATTTTATTTGTGTCGAGCCCATTATTTACATATATTAATTGAATATTTACTTTAATCGCGATGTCCATATCCGTTTTTGAAAATGAGGCAGACAAGGTACTATCATCGGCAAATAGGATGTATTTGAATAGATTGGAAAAATTTGAAAGATCATTTATAAAGATTAGAAACAATAGTGGCCCTAAGATTGAGCATTGAGGGACCCAATGACTAATACTGAGAAGATTTTATTTACAGTAATTTATTAAAGTATATTGTTGTCTATTGAAGAGGTATGATCGAAACCAACCCAATGCTTGTACTCGTACTCCATAAAAGCCTAACTTGGATAGTAAAATATTATGATCAACGCAATCGAATGCCTTCCGAAAGTCTAAAAAGACGGATAGTGAAACTTGATCTGAATCTAAATTTTGATACAAAAATTTCATTTGGTCTAATATTGCTTGCACTGTTGATATTTTGCTCCGAAACCCATATTGATCACGATAAAGAATGTCTCGTTGCTCTAAATAATTATGCGGTTGTTTGTACGCTATTTTTTCGAATATTTTACTTAACATCTGCAATACTGAACTAGGTCTATTACTACTGATATTCTCTACTTCACAAATTTTTGGGAATTGGAATAACTTTAACAGATACCGAGTTTAAATCACACTCTTGTCCTCAAGAGACATAATAGAATTCCCTACATCTTGTGGTGTTATAGCTTTAAGAAAGAACGAATATAGGTTGTGATGTGCCTGTTGCACTGCGGCACTCAACGTAATTAAAAAAAACAAAAAACCATTGGGCTTATTTTACTTTGAATCAGTGCAATAATTAATTTCAATTCAATTAAATCAAATTAAATTAAATGCATCAGCCACCGGTTGTCCTATATAATCCTAGTGTGGCTGTGCATGCAAACAGAATTGACAATTATACATCAATAACACAACCTATCATGTGTGGCTGAACATTGGCCTGAAATATTAATAAATAGGTCAACATGTCAAAATTTATGTCTTGGTTTTCTCCTGTGGCTCTCGGCTGGGGAGTTGCTCCATTTGACAGGAGAATGGTGGATGGAGCCTAGCGGGGAGAGAGAGGAAAAGACGTTATGAATATTGTACTTACAA
>SDVV010029931.1:0-11745 GCA_016164225.1 Gammarus roeselii | reverse complement strand
TATATATATGCATCATCACTCCATAGATGGGGTAGACTCTGGTGTATCCAGTCTTTGCTCAACCATGCCCGTGGGGAACACTTTTCATAGCACACCCAACTCAAATAGTTTGGTTAAAGAGATTATGGAAACAGTCAAGAGTCTGTGTTAATAAAATTATGTTGAGACCGTTACACAACATACCATTATCCCTGGAGATGAGAGAAAAGAAAGAGGTAATTTTTGTTAGTTTTATTCAAACTCTTATCTGCACAACATCAAGGAACATTAAATAATTACCTTCTGCAACGACTTTGACGTGACAACAGTTTCATCGTGTATCAACAATCCCATCCCATGACGAGAACTCCGTCGTGTTACAACAATCCCATTGAGTGGCAACAATCCCATTGAGTGACAACAATTCCATTGAGTGGCAACAATCCCATTGAGTGACAACAATTCCATTGTGTGGCAACAATCCCATTGAGTGGCAACAATCCCATTGAGTGACAACAATTCCATTGAGTGGCAACAATCCCATTGAGTGACAACAATTCCATTGTGTGGCAACAATCCCATTGAGTGGAAACAATCCCATTATGTGGCAACAATCCCATTGAGTGACAACAATTCCATTGAGTGGCAACAATCCCATTGAGTGACAACAATTCCATTGTGTGGCAACAATCCCATTGAGTGGCAACAATCCCATTGGGTGACAACAATTCCATTGAGTGGCAACAATCCCATCGAGTGACAACAATCTCATCGAGTGACAACAATACCATCGAGTGACAACAATTCCATAGTATGAAACCAAATCCATCCACTGAAAACTATTTCATTATTGAGGTCGTTTTTATATTTTTTGACAAAAATTTATCGTACGACAACAATTCTGTTGTATGACAACAATTCCATCGCATGACAATATTCCATCTTATGGCAACAATCCATCTTAAGGAAATAATTGCAGCGTACGACAACAATTCTATATTCTGACAATCATTTCATTATATGGCAACAATTCCATCATACGAAAAATGTTCAGACTACGACAATAATTACATCTACTGACAATAATTGCATCTTATGATAACAATTCCGTCTGATGACATCAATCCATCATATGACAACAATTCCATGTCATGGCACTATTTTATTATAGCGATATTACTGCAAGACACCAATGCCGTTCCTGCGAGGGCAATCAATACTTATCACAGCACAAATCAATATTTGTGTCGTTATGAGCCCTACCGCGTGAACATTGAAACAATGGATCAACGTCGGCATACTGCGGCATAAATCGACCTACGACGTGTGATTACAAACCGACAGAGCTTAAAAAACGTCCCGACGTCGGTATTCGTTGTTGGCAAGGCCATCTCTGATATCAGGACGACGTCAATAATAGTGGAATAGTGAAATGTCGGTCTTTCGTCACCAATTTTCTATTAGTTCGACATCGAAAATGAGACGTCAGCACTCGCTATTGAGAATTAAATAGTAACATGCCGGACTAACCAGATCCGAACGTATGAACTAACTACATGAATGTCAGCTGTTATAGAGCTCTTTTGGCAGTCTAACTGGGCATCGTCTCCATATGGACGCAGAGGATAAAGTGTGAACAGGGCAGTGTGTCCATATGGACGCAGAACAAAACGCGTGAACAGTAGCAGCTCTTGACCAGGTAGCAGCTCTTTCTCCTCGATAACTTTTTGGAATAGACTACACGTCAGACGCACATGTACGAAAGACACGTGCGTGACACCAATGGAAAATATCCAAATTCCCATGATGCTAAACGTTCTGAAGACATCATTTGGCATTAAACTTGTCGAGACATAGGAAGGTTACGCTGGACTATTGATTTCAAGAAGATTTCAAGTAAGTTGGGTCACAGACATTTATCTAATTTAGTCAATTTACCGTTCCAACTGACATTCAATAAAAAAATGAGTAGAAAATATTCGACATGTGGTTGTCTATTACATTACTAACACATTGTTTGGCATATGAAGGACACATATTTCAAAACTAACTGCGTAGTTAGCATGCAATGCTATGTAAGTACAGAACAAAAACATTTAAATGGGTCACGTATAATAATTGACCATGAAATTATAGTATACGAAACTAGAAAAACTAGAATGAAAACATCTGTAAAATGAAACTGACGAATCACAAATAGTAAACACGGTAAATTTCCTAGCGGAAGCAGATAACAATTTAAGAATATCTGCACGAACAAGTTCAAACATTTATAATTTTATGTTGCATTTGAAGGTCTAAGCTGCTACTCGTCCCTATATCAATGGCAATCAAATTCCAAGTATTAGCAGCTCTGTATTTTAAAAATAGTTGAGACTGTTGACGAGTTACGGTGAATTTACGAACCGCATTGTTATTTTGACGAAAAATCCGAAATTGATTCAAACCTTATAAACAAACACCGCAGCGGAAAAGTTCATGGTGTGACACAGTGGGAGAATATTTCAACGACAAAAAAGAAGCAACGTGTGGTCACGTCTGTTAGCTTGTGACAGTGTTCTAATGACAGGCTTTTGACTAAGAACGATAGGTCTTAGGTTGTGTTTTGTAGGTGGTGCGTGATCTATTCAAGTCAGTCACTTATCTGTTATGACACCGAAAAAGTGTGTTTATGCTCCTTACGCAACAGGTTGATGATGTTCTGCAACTACCGTTTTTCTGTGAGCTGCTCATAATACTCTACGCTCAGAAAAATACAATCGAGATTCACATTAATAAGAGTAAAATGCAGATTATATGTGATTTTTTTTCTTACTTTGTCCCGCTTATGACAATATGTTTTGACCGAAATCCTCCGTGAAAGAATGTTGATATTCTATACAGCCCATCCCTGGGACACATTTGTGAGCAGAATTGTGTGACCGGCACAGCGCGCGCTGACGGAAGCTAGTTACATATAATATATTTATGTTGCGAAAGTTCAGTCTTTTTACACTTGAATAACTTTTACACCCTAATATCCGTTATCCTGCGCATTTTTCTACGGGTATTTGCCCAAGAAGCCTTCATTCACTGGCACAACTTTTCAAAAGATACTAAGCGGTGGTATTTCGCTTTGCATGTGTTGGTATGTACCCGTCTAACATACATAAACGAAAAACGTGTTAAAAGTATGGACTAATACTCCATGAATAGTTGTAAGAATATTTAGCAAAACAGTAGACACTATACTTGTAACCACCTTGTTTTTAGGAACTATATCCCGCTGTGAGCTAGCCTCATTCAGCTATAGTCCGAACAACACCAGATGTTCGCCTCCGCTAGCTGCAGACACCTACTATGTGTTAAGACGCTCCTTACTTGCTTACTGCTTTCTAGAACGTGCCTATGGCCTAGAGCCGCGATTAGATTTGGGTAATCAAAAGTCTAAACTTATATTCCCGAGAACACTTCTCCTCGCATCAGTACAGACACCATTGGTATTAACTTAGTTAACTTACTACCTTTGCGGCCCACTTAGAGCCCTGGTCATTTCTCCGTGGCCGTGCCACCAAGGCCTGCTTTCCCAGTGTCCCGGACTTTCACTGCGCACCACTGCTCATGCCTAGTATATATGCAAGCATCGAGCATACCCACTCAGACTAGATCAGAGTGAGAGGAGACCGTAGCGTCCCTCCAGCCTAGCCTCCTTGTGTCGGTACCTCCCGTAGGACTGTACTGTATTGTGCTTCGAGACTCTGCTGTACTATAATTGTGTGTTGAGACTCTACTGAACTGTATATTCACAACTCCCTAGATTGATTGAGGAATACCAGGTGTCTTAAGAGCACCTCCAAGTCCCTACTTTACAGAATAGACTTGAACAATATTGAAGAACCTCTGTTGAGCATCTCCTGTGCGACTCTACATTAGAAGTGTTAAAGTGTTTACTAGCGTATTTCTCACACTCCTCATATAATACTATCCTGTATAGAAAATAGCACGCACGGGGTTTGCTTAACAAACACTGGCGCTGCAGACAGGATCCTCAATCAATCAAATACTCAAATAAAAAGTCTCAAAATATAAACTATACAGTCATACTCAATTAATATCTGCTACCCGCGAAACGATACGTCGTCGCCAGGTCCAGGTGCAGCTATCTACAGCAGAGGAGAGCAACACTTAGAAGATACTCGCCAGCGGATGACTACACGCGCTGAGCGACAACTCTTCGGGCGAGACGTCAACGGGGTCAACCAGACGACACGCCAAACCAATTGAGTATATCACCGACACAAGTAATAAATTAATGCCTACCTACCTAGAAGTAGAAGCCTGATTGCCGTGATCATAGGAATCAGATGCCTGCCGTACTAGCAGAAGTCCGTCTATACTATAAACTTTTGTGTGTTCACTTGTAGTAGACTATCACTAACGTTATTTTCGAACAAATAACGACACATTTCTATGTGATAACTTTGTTAGCCTGTATCGTGTGTTCGTGTGAGAAAAAGCAACATACGCAGGGAGTGAAAAAAGTGAAACGTATATAAGCATTGAACAGCTCAGTGTGACTATATAAGCATTGAACAGCCCAGTGTGACTATATAAGCATTGAACAGCGCAGTGTGACTATATAAGCGTTGAAACAGCTACCCTAACAAATACGCGTGAGAAGCCAGAATGGCGCTAAATCTCACGATACTCCAAGACCTGCCTAAGTTCAGCGGCAATCCAAAGCTTGGTGATCCACCTTTTAAACCTGAGCTGGATGCCCGAACTTCCCTCAGGACAGTCGAGAACCATTTCCTACAGAATGGAGTTACGGCAGATGAGAAGAAGATCCAAATCTTCTTCTCATTAATAGACAAGAAGAAGAGCGACGCGATTAGGTTATTAACCTGCTACGCAGGAAAAGTAATGCCATTCGAAGAACTGAAGCAAGATTTCTTGCTAATGTACCCTTCATTCAAAGTGACAGAATTTCGGCATGCTGCTCACTCGCTGCTGAGCACAAAACTCACAACAGATTCGATGTTTTGTTGCATGACGGCACTAGAGAACGCCTCACGTGCAGTGGCAGAAGCTTATTTAAAAAATGAAGCGCTAACAAGAAAACAGTTTAGCGAACTTTCAAAGGTAACTAACCCCCTTTCACAGACTGCGTCAACTCCCGGTACAAACGCAACCGCTGCTAGTGCTACAGCTGCTACTAGCGCCCCAATAAACATAGATGCGATCCCTCTTCCGCCCGCACAACATCAACTAATCGATGTTGTGCAGAATCTGTTGATGCATGTGTTCATCGCATCGCAGATCAACCATAAAGTATACGATAAGTTGGCCGATTATGGCCCACAGCATTCATCTACACGCTTCATGGCTGAAACCGTGAAAGCCGTTGAAAAGCATAAATTGCTTACCGATCCCAAGAAAAAAGATACTAAGGATAATGAAGTTATCTGGCAGGTAAAACAAAACCAGACGACTCAGCAACATAACGCACCTCGCAGATTTCTCCCGGAGTCCCCTTCTAATAATGTAAACTCCGTCGAGAATAAAAGATCAAACCAAGCTTGCTTTAATTGTAAAAAGCCAGAACATGTTCAGAAAGACTGTCAATCATGTTCCTACTGCACTAAATTCGGGCATACAGCAAAGACCTGTAGAGCTCGTATAGCACAAGCAAAAGGCAAATACTGCCATAAGTGCAAGCTAAAGGACTCGCATAATATGAACGAATGTTACGTGAATAATGCTCGGGGTCAGCAATCCTCAGCCCACAAGACAAATGTCCGTATGGCACATACGAACGAGCCCACAGACGAAGGCGAAACAAACGAATACCAAAATAATTGGGGATAATACTGATGGTTATGAAGTCGAAGAAGAACTCAATGAAGAAACCAGTCAGCAATATTGACTAGGTACACCCAATATACGAGATGAAAATATGCAGAACATTAATGTTCCCCATCTAATCGTAGAACTTCGAAGCAAGAAATTAAAAGCATATATAGATACTAGAGCTACAACGACGCTCATATCTGACGCTGAACTTAATGAAAAAACGACAGTATTAAAACCCTACGAGGGTCAAGTACCAGACGCCAACGGGCGAGCCATAAACCTCTTGGGCCTAACGATAGCTCAGGTGAAAACACCAGCTGGGTGCTTCAACACCCAGGTCTTAGTGTTTAAAAAGAATGAAATAATAACTCATGACCTCCTGATAGGTATGAACATTCTGAAATACGCTGTAATTAACTTCTTAAACAAGAAAGTACGGTTTTCTCTCGGCGCCAATAAAAATAGCGAAACCAACTCACCCAGTGACCTCAGATTAAGCATTATGAGCGCCGTAATAAAAGGTGATGTAACCCACTGTGCAAAAAAAAAAGACAATCTGAAACAATTCACCACCGAAGTGAATAATATTCCGGTCATAAAACCGATGCAGCAAGAGCTGGGAGGAACAAGTTGTCCTCAAAAACAATTCACTACTGAAGTGAATAATAATAAGGTTACAAAACCGATGCAGGAAGAGCCAAAAAAGATCTCTAATCCTAAGAAACAATTCAACGTACATTTAAAACACCCATTAACGATACCTAAGAACACAGTGATGCTAGTCACCGTGGAGGTAAACAAGCAATTAAAAAATAGAAGTGATGTACTGATTCATCAAAATCAGATCACTCATACTGTATCCATGGCTGGTGTACTTACTAGAGTTCAAGACAAACGCCTGAAAATTCACATACTAAACGTGGGTGACAGCCCGGTAACTCTCGAAGGAGGCCCCAAATTAAGTAGTGCAGAATACCTTATGACAGACGCCGTGTGCATCGCACATCCAGCTCATGAATGCTACAATGATCCTGATGTTGATCAAAGAATAACTAAGGATGAAGACGACGCCGATCAAAGTATCGCAACAAAAAAGAGCCCCAGGCCATTGACGGCCGAGGACGTTAACTGTAACAACCCAAGCGTTAAGGAGGATCTACTCGGAATACTTAACTCCTACAGAGATGCTTGTTGGTTACCAGGTGAACCCCTAGGAAAATACAAAGGAGACCAAATGGAAATACGTTTAAAGGAAAATGCTGTGGTAAACAAAGCTCCTTATCGCATACCATTCGCCTTTCAACGCGAACTGAACGACATAATAAAAACTATGTTGGAAGAAGGAACAATCTCTCGTTCTAAATCAAGCTATGATAGTCCACTAGTTATAGTCAAACGCGGAGATAAATCAATACGTCCGGTCATAGACTTTAGAGAGCTTAACGATTTAATTATCAAAAATTCCTTTCTGTTACCTCGCATTTCTGACGTACTGAACGCCGTGGGTCAATCCACCGTCATCAGCACGCTAGATCTCGCTAGCGCGTATCATCAGTGTGAAATTAATCAAGCAGACCGTGAGAAGACGGCCTTTACCGTAGGAAACACTAAGTACGAATTCAATAGAGTCCCCTTCGGTCTCCAATCGTCCCCAGGATTCTTCGCCAGAGTTATTGACGAAGTGCTCTACGATGTACTGGGACCACAATGTCTCGCTTACATGGAAGATATAGTCCTCTTCAGTAAAAGTGAAAAACAACATCTAGAAACGATCGAGAACGTCTTAAGCAAACTCAGTGAAGCTGGAATCAAGCTTAAAATCACCAAATGCAACTTCTTTGCAGAGGAAATTATATTCCTTGGATACAAGATGACTAAAGAAGGCATGACGATGAACAAAGATCGAATAACGGCCATCCAGAAAATGCCCCTCCCCTCTAATAAGAAACAACTGCAGTCATTCCTCGGAGTCGTGAACTACTTCCGACTATTTGTACCCAAGTTTGCTGAAATCGCCGATCCCCTCTACCAATTATTGAGAAAGAATGTTCCCTTTGTATGGACGTCTACACAGATGACCTCAGGGAGAGACTGGCCAATGCTCCAATAGTCAAATTTCCCGACTATAACAAACCATTCCATCTCTACACAGACGCCTCTAACACAGGAATAGGCGCTGTTCTCATGCAAGAACACGATGGACTTAGACATCCATTGGCTTACGTATCCAAATCCATCAACAATGCCCAGAGAAACTACCCCACAACCAAAAAGGAAGCCCTGGCACTGGTATTTGCCCTGGAACAATTTCGACATATAATACTGATGTTCCCAGTTCACGTGTACACAGACAATCAACCATTGTTAGGCGCTCTACAAAAATCATCCAAGGATGAATGCCTTACGAGATGGGCGTTGCTAGTTCAAGAATATGCCATACAATTACATTACATACCCGGAATGGACAATATCTTTGCTGACGCTTTGTCTCGACTCCCAGTCACTCATAGTACTACGGAACAATTAGCTACTCAGTTCCGAGACGACCTCAACGCAAGAAACGATAGCTGCAAGACCGCCCTGCAAGAATACATTCCCGAGAAAGTGCCCTGGACGGAACAAGAACTACGAACGGCCCAGCGCAAGGATCCTTCCTGTCGTGAACTATTTAACCAGCTAAAAAATTGTTTATTTGACACAGAAAATGCAACCAGCAAATCATCTATTCTCACTAAGATCTTAATAAAAACTCGAATAATTAATGGAACAATCTACATTGTACGAGAATTAACCCGAGGAAGCCTGAAAAACGAGTTCCTGGTACCTTACATTCCCACAGAAATTATGCCTCAGGCATTCAAACTAATGCACGTCGACACAACGGCTGGACATCAAGGTCCGGAACGGACCCTCAAGCTGTTTGTACGAAACTTCTATCACGCGCAGGAGCGTGTCCTGATCAAAACTCTTTGTGACGACTGCGAATTATGTATTCTAGCCAAAAAGACGCCAAAAGCAGTCCCCATAAAAAAGTACCCTATTCCAATAAGACCGTTCCACACCATTTCTTCAGATATTCTAGGTCCCCTCCGTGTCACTGAAGAAGGAAACCAATATATACTAACATTTAGAGATTACACCACTAGGTACACAATCCTTTTCCCACTAAAACATAAAGATACTGACTCGATAATTAACACGTTGCGCCAAGTCATTTCGAACTACGGATCCAGTAACGTACTCATTACCGATAACGCACCCGAATATTCATCTGAAAAGATGTCCAACTTTCTCCAACATTACAACACTAAGAAAGTCCAAATTGCTCCGTATCACGCAGCATCACAAGGTCTCGCCGAGCGAATAAACCGCGACGTAAACAAGTTACTACGGATCTACACCAGCAAACTGGCTCTCCATGATTGGGACAAACTACTACCCGTGATTCAACTCACCATTAATAATACATTCAATTCAAGTATCCATGAATCACCCTTTTACGCTTTATTCGGATTTGACTCATCCTCTATAACCCTTACTCCTCCTGAACTATCTTATTCGGAAGATGAACTCCAACAACATATGAGCCGTATAGCCGACATTCGCCAGCACTGTCACAAGAAGCTTCTAGAAGCTCAAAGTGCTTATACTGAATACACCAACATCAACCGAAAGGAGAAAATCATTGAAATTGGTCAAAGAGTCTACGCTAAAATAGACAAACACCGTCCTCACCCTAAACAAAAGCTGGACTTGCCCATTAGCGGACCGTTTATAGTAAAGCAGCCAAAAGGAAACGCGTTGGAACTGCTAGAAGTTGCTTCTGAAAAAACTTTCATAGTACACCCCGACTTCATTGTGATTAGAAGGAACGCGCAAGCCACAGAGATGCTGCCACTTTCTCTCCCAGTGCACAGCACTACCGACGACCTTGCAACGGTACCTGCATCAACGCATGGACGACTACAGGACAGGCCGGTTTCACTGCCGCTGCGAGTGCAGCCTCACAGGGAAGCCCGTCGCCACTAGCGGTCAAGGTCAACTGCACTGCCACCATGCTAGCCGGCCGAGAGACCACGCCACGCCGCACAGTCCAGTCAACGAACTTGACAACACAGCTCTCGAGCCATCAAGATGTATCATGAATGTAGTTATCAGATTGTGTAAACCAGTACCGTACTAACCCTTGTGTTTACTATTGTTCAATTAGAATTAAGTCGAACGACTCGCAAACTACTTGCCGAGAATATAAACTGTTCTACTAACATGCGAATTATAGAAGTTAGATACTAACCCTAAGCTGTTATTCTATAGTTGCCCTAACGACAATGTACTGTTACAGGTCACCCCTCATTATGGGTCTGACAGCCGCTACACTGGTGGCTCTTGTACTCGCCGTACACTCAAACCCACTGCGTTGAGACGACAGCCTACGCAACACAGAATGGGACAAACCGCCCCCAGCTTCCGTGACCCAATGGACAGGTCAAGCAAGGACTCCTGGTGCGTTTCTACTTTCCTGTATTAATCTAGATGTAATAAATCACACCTGTACACATTTCGTGTCTGACATGAACGTGGCTACACAAGTGGCCAAGGTATTATCCAAATTAGGACTGAAAGGAGCCACGACTAACCAAATCAATATATATTCGTTTCTGGTTCTCCATCTAGAAACTAACTACTTAACTCAAATTAACTATATAACTGATCTCCTGGTCTGCTCTGGCCGCGGATCGGAATTATGGGAAACTTACCGGCTCTTTAAGGCACAAGCCACCGCCACATGGAACCGCTTGAAACAAGCTGGGTTAAGCGGATACACTAGAATAACTCCTAATTTAAATACGCTTGCTACTAACCTAACGTTTAATGACACTCACGTCGAAGAGTCTATAACTAATGTAAATGTAACTAGCATTAATACATCTCTCGTTCTCCTCGACCATTTGTCTCAAACTAGACCAGTACGCCAAAATGAAAATGAAGCTAGGAGCCCCCTTGTATTTGATCTAGGTGTAGGATTTCTAGGTAGTCTGTTACTATCAAAAATCTTTGATATCGGAACCCAGGACAAAGATAACATCGCTACCCTAAATAGTAACGTCCAGAAGCAAAATAAGTTGCTGAAAGTAACTAATGAGCGAATAGACATGCTTAGTAAAAATGTGTCTGATTCCTTCGATCGGGTTAAAATAATACTCGATAAATTAGTCGAAGCGCAAGCCATCGCCGACCTGCACTCCGCACTGCAATGGAACTTTGAACAACTCGGAGATAGCATAGCCGATATACGAAACACCTTTAAAGCTGGTGAAGTAACCGTAACCCTGCTCGAGGAGGGAATACTAAACCCCGAATTACTAGACTTACCTTCCTTAGAACGAATCGTCGCTGAAGGCCTCTTAACTTTCCCCTCGTTAGAATTTCCTGTCGAAATCCACCGCTATCAACTCGCACAGATAGTCAAGATATTGCAAATACTTCGAGTGGGTCACCACAAATACCTTATGGTGATACCCTTAGCATCTAAAGAAACTTATGACGTATACACGCTAATAGCACACCCAATTACTATTGACAATTCGTCATTGGTCATCCCAGAGTTAAGATCTGTCATACTACGTTCCAATCACTCTTATATCATTTCCGACAGAAGCAATATGTATTCCATATTAGCAGACAGTCACTTATTGTTAACTGTCGAACCCATCTATAACGATCTGCACTCGACATGCGAGTGGGAAGCGTACAGACAAAATACATCCGCAATGCTCCAGGTATGCAACTATAAGAAAATAGGGACATCACCCGACACTGTTGTAATCGAAACTGACCAACACCGATTAGTCTACTTCTCTGAGCCCACTAAACTACTTTTAGAGTGCCCCGACCACCATACTAGAGATACTTTAGTAGGTCTCCATAAGTTTC
>SDVV010029930.1:0-11745 GCA_016164225.1 Gammarus roeselii | reverse complement strand
GTTGTGAGTTATCCACGTGTGTCCCGTGCACAAGCGGTTGATGAACACTTGGTCTTTTCTGTTGGTGAACTTCGTTTCCCATTCTCCGACTGAGGTTTGACTACAAGCATTTTTTATCCACTCTGCTGCCACATTTCATCTCATCGGGATGTTGTATGGGAGTTGATGATAGGGAACCAGTCCCGGTAATGTATTGCAAAAAAAATTTCTTGGTGAGTAGATGCTAGTTTAGCAAGCGAGTCCGCAAGTTCGTTTCCTCTTATTCCCGCTTGCCCGCGGATCCAGCAGAACTCCACTGCCCGACCCGTCTCGGTCATCACAAAGAGATCGTGCTGCATCTTACGTAGAACAGGATGTTCATAATGCAGTGTTTTAAGCTGGGTGAGGACACTCAGACTGTCTGAGAATACGACGTATTTGGGGAAGCGATTTGTTTTTGCGATAGAGACGGCTAGTTAGAGTGCGCGAAGCTCCGCAGAGAACACGGAGGCCTCTTGTGGGAGGGTGGCCGAGAGTAAGGTGTCCCCGCACACAGCGGCGGCTCCCACTCCGTCCGCGGTTTTGGAGCCGTCAGTGTATATGTGGCGGTGCTCTAAATATTCTTCCTCGAGTAGTCTTAGGAATTCCTGCCGGTGCGCGTTGGTTGGAGTAGTTGCTTCAGGGTACATTTGCAGGTCTAGGTTGACCGGTGGTGGCTTGATCATCCATGTTGGTGTGTTAATTTGAAGGATTCGGTAGGAAAATGAAGGCTTAATAGCTTTACGCTTGATGTTGAGCGAGGTCAGCAGGTTGTCCACACGTAGAGAAAACGGTGGGCATATATTTTTACACAAAAAGGCGCTTATCGGCTATGTTGTTGATGTGGCTGATTGCTGGTTTGTTGATTAGACTTCTAGTCTTAAAATAGTATTTTAATGAAAGTTTGTCTCGCCGTAGCGGAAGTGGAAGTTCGTTAGCGAGCACGTTAAGGGATTCGATTGGGATATAGCGGAACGCGCCGGTTGTGATACGCAAAGCATTGTTTGCGATGGTCGAGAGAGGGTCGAGAGTAGTTTTGGCTGCAGATCCGTAGACAACGGCTACGTAGTCCATGCGCGATCGTTTTATTGCTCTGAACAGCGTCATTCCGGTGTCCATGTCGGCACCGAACTTCAGGGATGTTACCGATTGGATAAGTCCTGTCGACCCTTTTGCAGTGAGTCGCGAGGGCTGTGATGTGGGGTCGCCACGTGAGTTTAGGGTCCCACATTAGACCCAGGAATTTGATCTTGACTTTGTATGCTTAAGATGTGTTGTGCAGCGTTAGGGCTGGTTTCAGGTGTAAACCGGGCACAAGGGTAAAGTGCATGCTTTTAGTTTTAGAGGGCGAGAATCGGAATCCGTTTAGGGAAGCCCAGTTCCCGACTAGGCTTAGGCACTTCTGGAGTTCACGTTGAATTGTTATGAGGCTGGGGTGTCAGTAGCTTATTTGTAGGTCGTCCACGAATAGTGATGAGAGCAGTCTTGCGTCTCGGTGAAGAATGTCGGCTAGCTGATCGATTTTGAGGATAAAGAGAGTGACACTGAGGACGCTTCCCTGGGGAACGCCCATTTCTTGCGGATGTGACGGAGACAGTGTGGCCAACCTTGACCCTGAAGGTGCGATTTTGTAAAAATTGGTGGATGAAAGTAGTAGCCGACCTCTCAAACCTTTACGGTGGAGATCCTTCATGATCCCGCATTTCCACATAATGTCGTATGCTTTTTCAACGTCGAAAAATTTGGAAACCACATGTTCTCTTTGGACGAAGGCCTGTCTAATGTCTGATTCTAGTCGTACGAGGTGGTCCGTTGTGGAGTGGCGCTTACGGCAACCGCACTGGATGTTGTTAAAGCCTGCATGCATTTTAAGGTAGTCGACTAGGCGTGAGTTTTTCATTCTTTTCATAGTCTTGCATAGGATCTTAGTTAGGGCAATGGGACGATAGTTATGCGGGTCGCTGTGACATTTTCCGGGTTTGGGTATCGGGATGATTACGGATTCCCGCCATTGGTTGGAAAAGAATGAATTCAAATAAAACTTATCGAACATATTTAGTAGGTGCTGGAGATCGTTGTCAGGAAGGTGTTGGATCATGTTGATGTGCACTCGGTCCGGACCGGGTGAGGTTTCACGTGTGTGGTCAATTGCATATTGTAGTTCATGGATGGAGAAAGGTTTGTTGTAGAATTCTTCATTTGTGGAAGTGAAGTCAATATGCTCACTTTCTTTTAGGATCTTTTCCTGTTGGAAAGAAGCCGTATAGTTTGTTGATTGTGATATTTGGCTGAAAGTCTGAGCTAGTTTGTCCGCGATGTCCGTGTATGAAGAATAGACAGTGACTCCGTCCGACAGTATGTGGATAGATCGCTCGGGGCGACCTTAGATACGTCTGATTTTTCCCCACACTTGGGAAAGAGGGGTGTTTCGATTGATTGTATTAACTAATTGTGTTCAGCTTTCTCGCTTCTTCTCCACGTCAAGTTTGAGGAACACGGCAGTTTCCCTTTTCCAGGCTACTCGGTTCCTGGGGGAACGTGCGCGGCGGAAGGCCTCGAACATCCTGTCACGCCGGTCACTTGCTTCTTGTACCTCCGGGCACCACCAAGGTTTTGGGAAAAAGGTTGAGGGTACATATTGGGGAATGCATGTAGTAGCTGCATTATGGAATTTTTCGTATAGATGTATGATAAGGTCGTGCTCTGAAATGTCTTCAGGAAGGCCCTTCACATCGTCCCATGCGACATGTGTCGAGTATTCCTCCCAGCTGGCTTTCCGGTAGTTGAATCGAAGTTCCTGTGTGTTAGGATTGTTTGGTCGGTTAGTAAGGAGCGATATGATCACTGGGTTGAGATCACTGTCATGTGTTAAAGGCAGGGCTCCCCAAATGAGTTGGGGAGCTAAAGCAGGGGAGCAGATTGATAAATCGATAGCGGTTTCACTTTCGAGGGTGATCCGTGTGGGTTGTCCGTCGTTGAGAAGGACCAGGTTGTGAGTGCCTATGGTGTTGGCCATTATCACTCCCCTGGGGTCTGTTCTCACGCATCCCCACACTTCGTGGTAGCTGTTAAAGTCTCCAATGAGGAGTACGGGATGATGCAGTTGGTTAAGCATATCGCTCATTAGTGCCTCCGTGAGGTCGTGGTTTCGTGACGAGTAGATAGATACCACTGTAATAGGTCTTGAGATACATATCTTCACTGCGACAGCTTGGAGTTCTGTTCTCAGAGGTAGGAGGTGGTGAGGTATGCTTTGATGGATCAGAAGTGCCACTCCGTCGTGTGCAGTCACATTATTGTGACATTCGCGACGGTGTATGACATATTGAGGGATAGAGAAGGTGGCTGTGTTGCGGAGTTTGATCTCCTGGAGGCCTACCACCAAAGGTTTATGGGTGGAGATAAGCGATAATAATTCATCTTTCTTGCTTCTAAGACCCTGGCAATTCCACTGAAGTATTGTGTTGTTGTTCATTTCGGATTTGTTTCACACCCAGATTTTGGTGGTCTGGAGCGGTCGCGGGGTTTGTAGGAACTTTTGTGGTGTTCTTGTCTATGAGGCGCAGGTGTCCTAGATCGAGAGCGTTCGCATGAGCGTCCGCTTTCTGTTGAACATGAACTCCTAGACTCACTGCGTTCTCGGATGTGAGTGCTCTTGTAGGAGGAGGAGGAGGACGAGGGAATACGATCTTTGTGTTTGCTTCTTGAGTGAGCGCGTTTCTCTTCTATGGAGTTTTTTTTAAGCATTATGATGGGCCGAGTAATAGTCGTTGAGATATTTGAGTCGAGTGCGATGCATGGTAGATCAGTGTTTCGAGGTACCAGTTCTTCGTTGAAGATTTTCAAGGCGTCCTTGCGCAAGCGATGGTCGTTCTAACTTGTGAGATGTTTTGGTGTTGGGCATGTTGGCCTGAGTGTTGAATGCCTCACATAGGTTTTCGCTGGGTGCGGTTGCAGTTAAGACGGTCAGAAGTCATTCAACGCTCTGATTGAGGCGAGCTGTGGTTTGAGGGGGTGCTACTAATTTTCTTGCTTAGAGACGAGAGGGTGTCGCGTATCCCGCGGTCGTCGTCGGAGGAATCATCGTCTCTTGGCCTTTTGATTTTCGGGTTCTTGGACCTTTCCTAGTAGTCGACCGAGGCAGCATCCATCGCAGTGCTTTCCTGGGCACTGGTGGATTGGTTGCTTGGGGCGCCCGCCTCTATTACGAGGGCGGTCGCTGGGCTGGTTGTGGTATTGGTACTGGAGAGGGATTTTGGGGTCATGGTAGTAGTTTGTGTTAACTGTATGCGAATATTGTCTGATGGGGTAGACTTAGTTGTAGATAGAACTGCTTTGGCGTAATTTAAATTACGGCAGTTTGGGTTTTCGTCGTAAAAGATTTGGATGGCTAGTTTTCGTGTGACTCTGCGGTCATTTTGTATGATTGTCATTGCTTTTTGGTCCATCTGCTTTGGGCAGTCGCGGTCACCTGCCTCATAGAGGCATGAGCAGTGGTAGCACTTAGGTTGGTGGGCTGTGCAGTTCTTTCGGTCATGCTCGCCGGCACACCCCTTACAGCGTTGGGGTGTGCATGGCTGGCAGTATTTGATGACGTGGCCGTATTCAAGGCATTTTTTGCACATTGCAGGCCATGTCGCCACTGGGTAAGTTTTTGGTTTTCCCGGTTCGCCCGGGATTTCTATGAATTCTGGTGTGTCACGTCCTGGAAAAAGTGATTTGGTACGCGGTGGTGTAGATGCTTTGCGGTTTGATCCATTTTGATTGGGAAACGTTGGTGACGCCTTAATCCTTCGCTAAACCTGCTGCAAAAGCACTTAGGTCAGTTTAGGGAGTGTAGTTGGAAGTGTATATAATTCGTCTAGTAGCATTGAAGAACGGATGTATTTCGACAGTTACTTTGTGTTTGTCTATTTTGTTACTCCTTTGTATAGCGTTACTTTGCTCGATATTTACGACGTGGGCCAGATACTTCTTTCCCTGTCGGTTCATGTTTATCAGTCTGCCTCCCAGTTGTTTGGAGAGCAAGTTCATCATAGCGAATGGGTTCATTGAGGGAGCAACTTTGTCTGCACCACTATCTACAAGAGTTATGAGGAAGTGGGTATGGAATGATGCTGATCTTCTCTCCTGGGTGGGAGGGTCAGCTGGGGGGGAGCGAATCGCGGCCGCAGCCTCGCGTCATCCGACTTTGTGCTCAGTTTGGTATTGCAGGATCTCTCTCTCCGTCTTGTCCTAGGGGCAGTCTTCGTGTCCCGTAGGGTAGCAGTTTACTTTGCAGTAAAAGCAGTGAGGTTCTTCGGATGGGTACGACAATGGATCGTCTCGCTTTTCGTGGTCGTCCTGGGAGCAGCGTGAGCCTCTTTTTTTATTGTTACAATTTCGGCTCGTTTGTCCGTATTTCTGGCATTTATAGCATCGCATCGGACGTCATTCGAAGGGTGTAACCTTGGTTTTGGCGTCAATGAAAGGTATGTCTATGTAATCAAGTGGGGTGGGGCAATTGAATTTAAGCAGAAGGGCCGTGGTGGTGTTTCTTCTTGGTTTGATTTTTGGTGCGATTTTCGCTTCAACTATACATTCCTCGTATTGGACTAGTCCGGTGATGAGTTCGTCGACTGAACCCATGGAAAAAGTTGGGCGTGTTATGATTTGCAATGTTTTTTGCATATTCTGTTTCTCGAGAGTATGTATCACTTTGAAGTTTTGTGTCTACTTTAATGGTGAAACTATCGTCACCGCTGGCGGTGATGTTGAGAATTGGACAGCCAGTCATAGAGCCCAGTTCTTCTCGTAGTTTATATGGGCAAATATCCGGTCTGTCATTGACATCAAATGTCATTTTCAAGTGTTCGGGGAAATTGGGACCATTGTTGAATAGGTTGTGGTCATCAACTCGTGTGTATTGTCTCCTCATTGTGTTTTTAGGTGTTCGGGCGTTACGAGTTTCGGCTGGAAGGAGAGCGATGTTATCGGAGAGGGCAGAGGCGGAAGAACAGGTTACGGGTTCTCTGGACTCTATCTTCTCCATCAGCTCTTCCAGTCGGGTATTCATAGTTGCACAAAGGTTCTCGAGTTTACCGAGACGTTCGCCGACTTCACTGGAGGGCGCCGGGCAGTCCTCTTTCTCCAGCTCGGGAAGGCCTATCATTTTGCATATCTAGCCCAGGGTATTCTGCATTCCGGTTATATTCGCGTCCAGCTTCGAGACGCGTTCATCTGTGTCGTCGATTACGACCCGAGTCAGGTCTCCAGTCGATGAGGAACTTCTGAGGGGCTCGTCTTTCTTTCTTGCAGACTTGTTTACGTGCGACGCTCTGGAGGTGCCGTCAGCCTCTCTCCGATAGGGCATGGTCTTGCCCATTGTTTGATCCCCGGCTTCTACCCGGGGTTCAGGGTAATGAAGGTGGGGCCTTCTTAACATTTATTTCTGTTGTATATACGAATATATACACAAACTTAATTGCTCTTAAAACTAGCCTCAAATCTTCTATTTTTTTCTTATTATTTCTTAGTTGCGTTCTTCAATTTCAATTGGTTTCGATTCTAAATTCACAAGCCCCGGTGTCAGTGGGGGACTCACCTTTTTGTAGCTACCAACTGCAAGGGGGGACGGTGGAGGGATCTTCTAACAAAACGTATTTACACAAAGGGACAAATGAATATTGGTGGATAACGAGAACACCACGGGAAGGCGGGTGAGCCGGGGATACCCCCAGGGAGTATCCCTCTGAGGTGCCTTATTGCTCTCGCTTCAAAGAGATGATAGTCGATCTCTCCAATTTAGTTGAAAACAACCTTTACGAGACGATAGTCGGTCTCGGAGCGATATTCGGTTTAGAGCGGTGACCGGCTCTTATTTTGATACAGCAAAAAAAAGTTTCTATACCCTGGAAACTTGTGAACTTTGGAGCTTCGACGCGAAGAACAGTATGCGATGTTAATTTCCAGTTCAGTTAGTTGTCCGTCATTGGTTACGATACTGCCTCTGCCCAAAGCTATGCTCGAGGAATGACTGTGTGAACAGAATTAGTGTCCTCCTAAATGAAGAGTTATTGGAGGAAGTTCAGTGTTTCAAGTATCTGGGCTTCTATGTGGAGAAGACTGAACTAGTGAAAACTGAAGCGAAGTCGCGAGTGAAGGAAGGGTGTAAAGTGTTGGGTGCACTGAAGAGTACGATGAGCTGTAGGACGTTGAGGATGTGGGCTGTATGAGGATGTAGTTGTCCCAACGTGATATACGGAGCTGAGACTTGGGGGATGAGAGCTAAAGAGGGAAGGTTGTAATCTCTGAGTGGACACTGCCCACTACCCACCCAAAAAACCCACAGAAAAAAAAATAATAAAACCCACCTAAAAAAAACAAAAAAAAACACACTTAAAAATCAAGAATCAAGTGAAACTGTGGAAGTATCAGCAATATTAATTTGTATACAATTTACAAACAAATAGGAAAGTAAATGAAACAAGAAGAAATAAACATTTCAAGTTTGTAAATTATTCTAGTATTATTAATTATTATGTTTGCATTACACGGTTTATACCTAGTATGCTACTACACCTAGTATGCTACTACACCTAGTAGGCTAGTGTAGGAAATTAGGAATCTGCAATTATTATCTTTGATACTGAATAATCAAGAAAATTAAGAACCATTTGGGACCCTCTTCAAGTTGATCTGACAGAAAATTTGGACTTGGAAGAAAGCTGCCTGACTCCCACCATTGTCTTCAATCTTCTTTATTTTTATCAACTTTAATACAAGTTTTACACAATAAAGTTAGCCATAAAATAAGTTTTATAACATAAATCGATACTGATGTTCGAACTGAAAATACACTTCATACCTTTTTAATACAGACGACTAAGCAAAGACATTGAGACGAATGACAATAGAAGAAATTTCAAATTGTATGATTCTAAGAGTACACCTACACATATACACCTAGACTTCAGACTTGAATAACTTGGTTAGAGTTTACATGTATATCATATATATGCCTATGCCTATAGGCTCAATTAGCTTAGAACTAACTTCAACTAAGTACTAACTACTAACCGATCTAATACAATGCAGAATAGAAAGTGAATAGAAATAATACGAAATAGCCTCAAAACTTCCCAGTATGATATTGGCAGTTCATAAATCATAAATTTAATCTGAAATTGGGAAAACAATAATTATTACTATTTGGCTGTAAAAGTCTGAACTTTTCACAATTTAATTAATTTTTCCCCAATATAACTCAATTATGCAGAAAATGACTGCATTTTTTTTTTAACCCTGTTTTATTCCCGCCCTGGGTTGGATGTCTTCGAGATGAAGTGTATGAGGAGCATGGCTGGTGTGACGCTGAGAGACAGGATCAATAACGACGTGATGCGAGTTAGAATAGAGATGGTGTAGAAGTTGGAGGACAGAGTTGATTCGCGTGTTCTGTGATAGTTCGACCGCCCCCCACTTCCCCACGACCATCCCGACAGCGGGATACCAAGCGCGGGAAAGCATATCAGAGCAGCGTCAAAATCAACCATTCACAACCATTCTCCACTCACGCCTGTTCATCGCACGCTCTTTCGCCACTTCCGCATTTATGTCTCTCCTTCCTAACGCCTGATTCACACCATCCCCAAACTTCGGTCTACCTCTAGGCCTGCGACCGCTCGATTCCGTATTCATTACCCTTTTCACCAATCTCCCTTCATCCATACTCTCTATGTGCCCGAACCGTCTCAGAACACGCGAATCCACTCTGTCCTCCAACTTCTTCACCATCCCTGTTCTGATTCGAACCACGTCGTCGGTGATCCGATTTCTCCTCAAATATTTCATATCGGAAACATTCAACCTTCTACTCTCCTCTCCTACGTCCTACAGCTCATTACATTCTTCAGTGCACCCAACACTTAACACCCCTCTTTCACTCGCGCCAATACTTCAGTTATCTAAACAAGGGAGCCCAGCTA
Source organism: Gammarus roeselii (assembly GCA_016164225.1). NCBI lineage: Eukaryota > Metazoa > Arthropoda > Malacostraca > Amphipoda > Gammaridae > Gammarus > Gammarus roeselii. The sequence continues at coordinate 2,761 of SDVV010029930.1, read as the reverse complement.
CTTGAACCACTGAACTTCCTTCAAGAGCTCTCCATTTAGGAGGACACTAATTTTGCTCGCATCGACAGTCCTCGAGCATCTCATTACTTTACTCGTACCCACGTTCACTCTAAGCTTCCTCCTCTTACACACTCTACCAAACTCAGACACTAGCCTACATAGCTTCTCCTCTGAATCCGCAACCAGGGCCGTATCATCAGCAAATAGCAACTGGCTCAACTGCCAACTCCGCCCGTTCGCTTCCAACAGTTCCAAGCCACGACCCAGCACACTCGCGTTCACCTCCCTGACCACTCCATCCATATAGAGGTTGAACAGTCACGAAGACATCACGAAGCCTTGTCTCAATCCCTCTTTCACTGTGAACCAATCACTCACCTCGCTTCCCAGTCTGACACATGTTCGGCTGTCAGCATAGAAACTCTGCACCGTTTTCAACAAATGTCCGCCCACTCCAAACAAACGCAACACCCTCCACAGCGCTTCCCTGTCAATCCTGTCGTATGCCTTCTACAGATCCATGGAGGCCCAGAACACAGCCTTTCCTTTGGCAAGGTACTTCTCACATACCTGTCTCGCTGCAAATATCTGATCGGTACACCCTCTACCACTCCTAAAGCCACACTGTTCTTCTCCAGTTGCGCAGTCTGTACAGTCTTTAATCCTTTTGATCAGCACTCTCTCGTAAAACTTACCAACCACACATAACAGACTGATACCTCTCGAGTTGCAGCATTCATTTTCATTTCCTTTGCCCTTATATAGTGGATAAACCCAGGCACTGAGCCACTCAATCGGTATCACGCCTGCCACAAAACACAAGTTCAGTAACCTCACCAACCATTCGACAATCGTTACTCCACCTTTCTTCAGGAACTCGGTCGCAACGCCGTCCAAACCAGGGGCTTTCCCTGCTTACATCACGTCCACCGCCTCCTGCCCCTTTTCCCTGGTAATGTCCGCCACGAGTCTTTCTCCCAAAACCGGCATCCAAGCATCACCACAAACAGCAATAATGTCAGCCTCTCTGTCATCCTCGACATTCAACAACTCATAAAATACTCTGCCCACCTCTCCCGTACATCACCACTTTCCAACAACAACTGGCCATTTCCATCTTTCATCACTTCCCCCTTACCGGTCTCTCTTTCTCACCCTCTTCACCTATTTCCAGAACATCCCTTTGTTCTCCTCAAAATTCTGACACAACCGTCAGCCCCACCCGGCATCAGCATCCTTTTTGACTCACCTCACTACACGCTTCACCTCGCTTCTCCTCTCTTTGTAATTTTCATTGGCCACCACCAACTTCACCTGCTACCACTCCTCAAACGCTCCTCTTTCCGTTCCAACGCTAGTTTGACCTCCTGGTTCCCCCACTCGCAACCTTTCCTTTTGCACCTGCTCACACGCGCGCACCACACACCTTCGCACATCTCAGCAACGCATCCCTTAATCCCTCTCATTCTTCCTCCACATCTCTCAGGTCCTGTCCTCCAACGTTGTTATATTCTTCCCTCAATGCCTGTTGGAACTCTTTGGCTCTACTTCTCACATTCAGTCCACTCACTTTCACTACCTCTCTTCCTCCGCGCACTTATTTGTTGCTATTCCACTTCTGCTCCACTCTCAATCTACCTTCCACCAGCAGATGGTCAGACACCCGCACATCCAACAGCCTCCCCACCACTCTCCTCGACATTAGCACAAAATCCATCAGTGTTCTCTCCACCACTGAACCATGGGCCATCCATATCCAAGTGTACTTATGGATATCTCGCTTCTTGAACAAACTGTTTCCAACCACCAACTCCTGCTCCATACACAGACCTATCAGGTTTTCTCCACAGTCATTTCTACCAGGAACGCCCTACCTTCCTATCACATTCTCCACCACTACCTCTCCAACTCTCACATTAAATTCACCCAGTACATTTACATTGATATGACCTCCAAAACTTTCAATACACTCACTCAGGTCAGTTCAGAATTGCACTCTCTTCTTTTCACTCCTCTCGCTGCCAGGTCCCAAAACACTCACAAATGCCCATCTATCTACGTCTAACTTAACTTTTACCAACATCAATCTTGAGGACACCTCCTTCCATTCGGTAGCGCTACAAGCCAACCAATCACTCAATAACAATACCTCACTTTCTCATGCCCAACCTTTCTCCACATCAGACTTTCTTCCACTTACCACACCAAACACACATTCGCTCCCACCTTTCAATTCCGTCTCACTCAGCGCCAAAACTTCGAACTTCCTACTCACAAACTTTTCCCCAATCTCTCATTCGTACCACAGCCACGCACATTCAGCGACCCTAACGATAGGGTTTGGAGGCGTGAGCCTCTCCTCCCCCGCTCGTCTTGCCATCTTTGAGGAAGGGTCTAACAGAGAAAGAGATTCCTAGCCCTTTCGCCCGCCCCTTTTAGTTGCCTTTTACAACACGCAGGGGTTACGGTAGCACGATTCTACTCCCGGCAACGGGGCGCCCTTTTAGTCACCTTCTACAACACGCGGTGGATACGGTAGCAAGATTCTAACGCCCCGGCTACTCTGCATTTAGATACAGATACAGACACTAGGCCGCATCCCCCAGAAAGGGGGGTGGCCGACGGCAAGGTGCACCTCACACCCTCATACGCTCACACAACTTAGCCCTTTTGTGCTAAAAGGTCCGGCCGGTATCCCCGCAACATACACTCGGGGTCACGAGTGCAGTCCGAGGATCCGTTGTCAGCAGCAGGGCCCGAC
>SDVV010029929.1:0-11745 GCA_016164225.1 Gammarus roeselii | reverse complement strand
ATAATAGGGTACCTCTTGGGGGGTCCACCATTGGGCTCAGGTTCAAATGGCTCAATCCTTCCGGGCCAATGAGGATAACCCTTGACTTTGGCGAAGATTAAGTCGTACGGCTTGAAGTCAGTCCCAGGCATGGTCGACGCCCGGGAGCGTCAAAACACAAATTAGGGTCACCAGCAGCTATCAGCACCGGGCGCACACAGACAACAGCCACCCGAACATGAGCCACAGAAACTGTTTGTTGCAGTCAGCACTCGACACGGGAACAACTTCAATTTCAGAGTTGTTTATTAACACTTTGAAAACGGTTTATTTTCAGAAAAAAACAACATTAAAATGTTTTTTTCTTTTTTTTCCAACAATAAAAGCGGCATCATTTGGTAAAACACTGATCAGTATGTGACCTATTAAAACATCAGTAAAACGTGGTAAGGGAACAGATCAATAAGCCTTTCATTTGTGGTTGGTAGAACCAGTTATTATGTGGCACGGGAGCGTTAAGACGTTAAGACCTAAAATATGTCCATCAATCTACCTCCCAACATCATCATAGGTCAACAGCAATTGGTTCTCTGTACTACGGTTTCTCCAAAAAAAACACAGATGAAGTGACCAAATATTGTTGCTCTCCAGATACTCAGTCAACAAGGATACAACCAGTCTTTCCATTGATTTTCAGCAAACCAACGTCAAGCTCACAGGCATGTAATTGAGAAGATCAGTGAGGGACATACCCATGAATGTTGGTACAACCAGTGATCTGCTGCAGACTTCAGGAACCATTCCTGTCCTTAATGGTTTTTGGAAAATTAAACAAAGAGGGATGGAGAGCACACCAGCACAGCTCCTTAGCAGATGTGGATGGAGGTTACCTGGACCCACACTAGAACTGGGATCAAGAGCGGAAAGAACAAGCTGGACCCCCAACGTAGAAAATTCAGCATTTGCCAAACTTCCCGCAAAGAACTGGAAAGGGGCTGGATGGGTTGAAGCTGCGCTAACAAAAACTCCAGAAAAAGAGGCAGCAAAGGCTTTGCACATCCTACCCCCAGCAACTGGAGAGGACCAGCAGCTGGATAAACAATCCTTTCATTTCTGACATAAGTATGGAACAGCTTATGGTTATCAGGCCTGTTGAGTAAATTGAACTTGTTCTTCTTACAGCGCCCTTCCAGCTCACTATATATGTGTAATCTTTTGAGGAAAGTGGCTGAATTGCGCCCCTCTGCCCTGCTCTCTTGTGGGCCTGCACCCCTCTGCCTCTGATCTTTCTTGGGCAAGAGCAGGGGGTGCCCTGGCAGCCAAAAGATGGCCAGAACCAACAGGCATGGGAGGTATGAACTTATCAATGAGGGACAACAAGACTGACTGTATAAAAAAATCTTCACACACTGAAGAATAGCAAAACTCTAGCCTCCAGTTGATCTAGGATGAAGTCTGAAATTTTGTCATTTGTTCACCTTGCGCCTAACGCATCTCCCCAATTGCAATGCGCTCCGACTCCTGAACAATGAAGATATACTTGAACACAATAGGAGAATGCTGGTGGCAAGGCAGCAGTGACAACACAAACAAGTCATCAAGACAATCATCCTCAGATCCAAGAAGAAGATCCAGTATATTGTCTGACATTATGAAAGTAGGCTCCCTCACCCACTGTAAAAGTCCAAGAGATGAGAAACTAAAAATTGCATGTCAATTGGCCAAATGTAGCTATCAATAAGATCCAAAGATCAGTTTATTGTTGGTAGATTAAAATCAACCGCAAGGGTGATCTCCTTGCCGGGGGAAAAGTTCAGTAGAAAATTTAATAAGCAGGGTTTTTTTGAAAATTGTATTGGAAGAATGCCAATAAACAGCTATAATCCACAGGTCACAACTTATTAGGTGCACCACCACAACATTTGGAATAGGCCCTTCAGACCCCAAAAATGCACATGTCCTTACCCAAATACAGCAGTGATCCATGCTTACGAGCTGCGCCATCCGTGTCACCCCTGACAGCATTATAGTTTGCAATGGTGATGAAGGATGATGCAACAGAAGGTAACAACCATGTCTCACAAACAGCCAGAACATGAATACATTGACACGGCCAACTTTTAAATATTGAAATCAATAGGAAAACTGCTTCAGCCCAGTGGTGGATTTTTTTTATCATTTGATGCCCCAACCTTGTAGCCAGGGCATTTAAAATGTTGCTTATGTATCCACCGCGTGTTGTAGAAGGCGACTAAAAGAGAACCCTGTTGCGGAGAGTAGAATTGTGCTGCCGTACCCCTGCGTGTTGTAAAAGGCAACTAAATGGACCGGAGCAAAGGGGCTGGGAATCCCGTTCTCTGTAGAACCCTTCCTCAAAGATGGCCCGATAAGCGGGGGGAGGAGAGGCTCACGCCTCTACGAACCCTATTGTTAGGGTTGCTGAATGTGTGTCTGTAGTACAAATAATGTTAAGAGGGTAGAGAGATTGGTGAGATGTTTGTGAGGAAGAAGTTTGATGTGTTGGCGCTGAGTGAGACGAAATTGAAAGGTAAGGGCGAATGTGAGTATGGTGTGGTAAGTGGAAGAAAGCCTGGTTAGGAGGAAGGTTGGGCACAAGAAGGCGAGGTTTTGATATTGAGTGATCCGTTGGCTTGTATAGAAGGAGGTGTCCTCAAGATTGATGTGGGTGAAAGTTAAGTTAGGCATAGAAAGATGGGCATTTGTGAGTGCTGAGGGACCTGGCAGCAATAGGAGTGAAAAGGAGAGGGAGCAATTCTGGACTGACCTTAGAGAGTGTAATGAGAGTTTTGGAGGTTATTTCAAAATGTAGTTGTACTGGGTGACCTTAATGCAAGAGTCGGAGATGTAGTGGTGAAGAATGTGATAGGAAGATATGTCGTTCCCGGTAGAAATGACAGTGGAAAAAAACTGATAGGTCTGAGTATGGAGTAGGAGTTGGTGGTCGGGAACAGTTTGTTCAAGAAGCAAGACATCCACAAGTACACATTGGTATGGATGGCGAGTGGTGCAGTGGTGGAGAGGGCACTGATGGATTTAGTGCTGATTTCGAGGATTGATGGGGAGTCAGATGGATGTGCGGGTGTTGAGAGGGGAGGGTGGAGGAGTTTCTGACCGTGTGCTGGTGGAAGGTAGATTAAGAGTGGAGCAGAAGTGGAAGGGCAACAAACGAGTGGGAGGAGGAAGAGAGGTAGTGAAAGCAAGTAGACCGAATGTGAGAAGTAGAGCCGAGGAGTTCCAGCAGGCGTTGAGGGGGGAATATAACGGGATAGGACAGGACCTGAGAGATGTGGAGGAAGAATGGGAGACATTAAGGGATGCGTTGCTGAGATTTGCAAAGAAGGTGTGTGGTGTGCGCCGTGTGGGCGGGTGCAGAAAGAAAGGCTGCGAGTGGTGGAACGAAGAGGTCAAACTGGCGGGAACACGGAAAAGAAGAGCGTTTGAGGAGTGGTTGCAGGTGAAGTTGGCGGTGGTTTATGAAAGCTAGAAAGAGTGAAAAACGAGGCAAAGCGGGTGGTGAGGAGAGCCAAAATGGACGCTGATGCCAGGTGGGGCAGATGGTTGTGCCAGAATTTTGAAGAGAACAAATGGATGTTCTGGAAAGAGGTGAAGAGGGTGAGAAAGGGAGAGACCCGAAAAGAGGGAATTGTGCAAGATGAAAATGGCCAGTTGTTGTTGGAAAATGGTGATGTACAGAAGAGGTGGGCCGAGTATTTTGATGAGTTGTTCAATGTCATGGATGACAGAGAGGCTGACGTTGTTGCTGTGGGCGGTGGTGCTCGGATGCCAGGTCTGTGAGAAAGACTTGTGGCGGACATTACCATGGAAGAGGAGCAGGTGGCGGTGATGAAAGCTGGGAAAGCCCCTGGTTTGGATAGCGTTGCGACCGAGTGCCTGAAGAAGGGTGGAGTAACGATTTTCGAATGGTTGGTGAGGTTACTGAACTTGTGTTTTTTGGCAGGCATGGTACCATTTGAGTGGCGCAGTGCCTGCACTGTTCCGCTATATAAGGGCCAAGGAGATAAAAATGAATGCTGCAACTCGAGAGGTATCAGTCAGTTATGTGTATTTGGTAAGTTGTACGGGAGAGTGCTGATCAAAAGGATAAGATACTGTACAGACTGCGTTATTGGAGAGGAACAGTGTGGCTGTAGGAGTGGTAGAGGATATGCTGATCAGATTTTTTGCAGTGAGACAGATCTGTGGAAAGTACCTTGCTCGAGGAAAGGATGTGTTGTAGGCCTTTCTCAGCGTTACTCCAGCCATACTCCTCAAACATTTCATCTCGAAAACATTCAACCCACTTCTCTCCTCTGCTCTCACCCCCCCAAGTCTCAGCTCTGTAGAGCACAGTTGTTGCCCCAACTGCACTCTATGGAGCTAAGACTTAGGGGTGAGAGCAGAGGAGAGAAGAAGGTTGAATGTTTTTGAGATGAAATGTTTGAGGAGCATGGCTGAAGTAACACTGAGAGACCAGATCACCAACAACGTGGTTAGAATCAGAACAGGGATGGAGAAGAAGTTGGAGGACTGAGTGGATTCGAGTGTTTGGAGATGGTTCGGGCACATGGAGAGGATTGGTGAAGGGAGATTGGTGAAAAGGGTGATGAATGCGGAGGCGAGTGGTCACAGGCATAAAGGTAGACCAAAGTTTGGGTGGATAGATGGTGTGAAGCAGGTGTTAGGAAGGAGAGACATGAATGTGGAAGTAGTGAGAGAGAGAGCCTGCAATGAACAGGCGTGAGTGGAGAATGGTTGATTTTGACGCTGCTCTGATGTGCTTTCCTGCCCTTGGCATTCCGTTGCTGGGATGGTCGTGGGTGGGTGGGGGGGGGTGCGGGGGGGGGGGGGGGGGGTGCGGCCATTATGACACGGCGGGAGTAAACCAGTGAAAACTGTCAGGCCCTGCTGCTAACAAAGGATCCTCAGACTGCAACCGTGACCCTGAGTTTATGTTGCGGGGCTACCGGCCGTGCACTTTAGCACAAAAGGGCTAAGTTGTGTTAGTGTGAGTTTATGAGGGTGTGAGGTGCGTCTTGCCATCGGCCACCCCCTTTCTGGGGGATGAGGCCTAGTGTCTGTATCTGTTTTCAACCCAGCGGCTTTACTATCTTGATCAGGAGCACCAACAGTCCGACCAGCCAGAGCAGCACCGCGACCAGCGAGTGCCTCACGACCAGACGCTTCAATACCACAACCATAGGCCTCAGAACCGCGATCAACCGCAGCAGGACCACAACCAGCAGCAATAACACTCCTACCAGCTGCAGCAAATCCACTACCAGCTGCAGCAAATCCACCACCAGCTGCAGCAAATCCACCACCAGCTGCTGCAAAACCACTACCAGCTGCTGCAAAACCACTACCAGCTGCTGCAAAACCACTACCAGCTGCTGCAACAACACTACCAGCTGCTGCAGTACCATTACAAGCGGCAGCAGCACCACTACCAGCCGCAACAGCACCACTACCAGCCGCAGTAGCATCACGATCAACCGCAGTAGCACCACGACCAGCCGCAGCAGCACCAAGACCAGCCGGAGCAGCACCACGACTAGCAGCAGCACCACGACTAGCAGCAGCACCACGACTAGCGGCAGCACCACGACTAGCGGCAGCAGGAACCCGACTAGCCACAACAGCATACGACCAGTCTCTGCAGCACCACGAACATAAACATAGCGGGTCACCATCCTGGCGTAACTGCCTTGACCAGCACCAGAAGCAGTAGGCCCTTCTTCCCCCGCTGCCGGGTACCATCAGCACTGCCGGCCGCAGCCGAGCCAGCCCCACGCTCTTCCCCCGCCCACAGTAGGCTACCCTTCCTGAACAATTCCTTGAGCTGTTTGTAGGTAAGATCCCTCTCCCTCTCATGTTAGCATCATAGATAGATAGATCTGAGTTCTAAACATTCCAATTGTCCGTTTTCTCTATGGACCACATGCAGATCACATTCAGACCCTATCAGTTGTCTCACCACGTCCTGAAAGCCAGTCTTCACATCACCCACAGCCTCACCTAGATCTCTCAGGATTACATTATGTTTCCATTTCATCTGCTCCTGGACCTCCCGCACCACTCGCACCATGCTTCCGCCCCATCTCACCTCTGCAGCCCCACCAACAAGGCAATGCAGGCCTGGGAGGTAGTATACCTCGGCGCGCCAGCAATAAAAAAGAACAACACAGCACAAAAACTGCAGCAGGACATTAGTTGGAATGGGCTTGATAGGTCAAGGAAAAAACACTGAAGTCAGTCAACAATTGCAAACGATTGTCAGACAGGAATCGAACTCACACAAAATCTCTAACTCACACAACACCGTTTGCCAAATAGTGAGATAATTCAGGATATGAGAGTGATGTGCAATGTTTTTGCTGAATTTTTCTGGAGTTTTTGTAGGTCCAGCTGCTACCCATTCAGCCCCTTTCCAGTCATTTAATGGGAGTCTGTCCAATGTGGACATCTCTAGGCTGGGGATCCAGCATGTCCTTTTGACTATTGATCCCAGTTCCAGTATGGGCCCAGATGGTCTCCACCTGCATCTGCTGAAGAGTTGTGCAGATGAACTGTCCCTCCCTCTTAGTTTGATTCTTCAAAAATCAATGAGGACAGGAACGGTACCTGAAGTCTGGAGCAAATCAATCGTTGTCCCAATATTCAAGGCTGAATCTCACACTGATTTACTCAATTACAGACCCCATGAGTTTGACATCTGTTTGCTGCAAATCAATGAAAAGAATAGTTGCATATCGGTTGACCGAGTACCTTGAGAGCAACAATATTTTGTCATCCCATCAGTATGGTTTTCGAAACAACCGTAGCACTGAAGTACAGTTGCTGTTGGGAGGTGTATTGATTAGGGATATGTAGTGGATGTCATAATTCTCAACTTTTCTAAAACATTCAATGTGGTGAGTCATGGTGTGCTTCCGTCTAAGCTAGAGTCCTTGGGTGTTTGTAACTCATTGCTGGCCTGGATTGCAGCATTTCTCTCTGGCAGAGTGATGAGTGTTTGTGTGAGCAGCCCAGTTGACATGACAAGTGGTGTACCTCAGGGCTGTCTTCGGTCAGCCACTGTTCTTGATTTATATCAATCACAACTCAAGCAGTCTTCTAAGCATGCTTAAGGCCTTTGGGGACGATTATAAACTGTACTCCAGATACTCACGCAAGGGCACTGAGCCTGCCGCCCGCGGTGTTCAGTAACTCCAAAGTGGTTTAGATACAGTTGACTTTGTTGCAAGGTTCTGGAATCTCGGATTGAATCCAGATAAGTGTGTAGTGCTTCGCTTTTAGAAAGTTTGCATTGATTTTGATGCTCTAGTCCCAGTTAACCAGTTCTTCTTGCAAGGTAGAGCATTGAAGTTTGTCACCATACATAAAGACTTAGGTTTTGATGTGGACACAAGCCTCAGATTCCACCATCATCTCCGTGTGGTGGCTGCATAGGTTGGTGGGTTGGCAAACTGCTTGCTGAGATCAACTGTCTGTAGGTCCCAAGAGTTTATGGTTCCCTTATATGTTGCACATATTTGCCCACTTATTGAGTATGCATCTTGTGTCTTGTGTCTAGAACACTAGATACTGTGGGGACTGCAGACTGCTTGAGTCTATTCAGAGGAGATGAATCAGAAACATTGATGGGTTTGCTGATGTGGACTATGTTAATTGATTGAGGAGCTTGGATTTGTTTCCTGTAAGGGTCACTTTCTGAAGGCAGACCTGATCAAATATTGGAAAATTTTGCATGGCAAATCAGAGGATTTGCTGAATATGTTTCATTTGGCTCCAAGAGTTGGTGCTAGGGGTCATCCGCTGAAGTTGATGTTTCCGCCTCGCACTTCTGATGCCCGTAGTAGGTCCTTGAGTTTGAGGTGTGTTGCTGTGTGAAATGGTTTGCCTGCTGTCATAATGCAGCTGACAGATATCACTTGCTATAAGCAGGCACATGCTGATCTGATGTATGATGATTTTGTAGATTTTGCCTAGCCAGATGAGGCCTTATTTGTGTGTAGTATGTATGTATGCACATTTCAAAGTGTGTTTATGTATTTTTATTGCATGTATATATTTGTGTGCATGTGTATGTACATATGTATGTTCTTTTTTGTATGTTGTAACTAACAAGATAGCTGTGCAATAGGTTGCTAAAGCACAATTTTTCGGATCTTTCAGGCCATTGTTTTACTGTGCTTTTGCGGTTCAAGCGTGCTCTGGCATTTGTGCCTCCTGTCTTGCTCTGCACTCTTGCTGTGCTGGCTTGTTGAGCTGTCTCGAAGCCACCAAGGTGAGATACCTCCCCCCAACTCCTCAGCCAATGCCCTCTTGAAGCCACAAGGGGTATCAAACTAAACCACATCAGTAGGCAGTCGGTTTCAAACCTGCACACAGCAAGAATAAACCTGCACACAGCAAGAATCTGCTTTTGTAGTCCATCTGGCAGCAAGAAACCACCAGTTTTAAAGAATGACCACACACAGTGATATCCTGAGCTCTCTCAAACAGGGCACACAAACCTGAATCCAAAGAACAATTAAAAATCTTCAAACACTTCACCAGATCCAAATGCAACAACCTCCCCCTTACAGAAAACCACTGCAAAGCTCTGAGCCACTCCCCATATTCCACACCACCCAGCTCATCAATCTCCATGGTCCAATGTCTCTGCACTGACTTCAAGTCTCAGACCCCCCAAATATCCCACATTCTTCACACATGAGCTGTAGTCCAAGATAGATCTTATATGAGTAACAAACCAGTACATCATGAAAAAATAACTCCTAACGACAGTAGAGCGGAGCAGACTAGTGGCAAGTGTGGAAGCTTTTCTTACAGCACTCCTCACATGAGTCAACAAGCACTCCTGAGTCCCTACAGGAATCGACAGCCTTGAATGTCATACCGTTCAAATTATAAGCAATTCTATCACCAAGCAGCTCCAATTTGAGACAACCCCTGTAGAAATGCATTAGGACACGCTTGTTCAGGTCTCTCTGCAAAAAATACACACATAGGCAAACTGCTTGTTAAGTTTGAGGTCATCAGCAAAAGCCTTCCTACTTACAAACCACATTTGCTGCAACATGATTGACTGATGTGGTGCAGTATGATTCACTTTGCGGCTTCAAGAGGGCCCTGGCAGAGGAATTGGGACAGTGTTGTAGAAACTCATAATGGCAGTATATATCTGTTGAAACCTCTTGCATCTTTTCATCTCCGAGAGACCAAATAACCAACTTTAAACTAGGATCAAATGCAACATCATTCATCTGGAAGACACACTCCACAAAGACCTGTGGGGCATGGTGGCATCCCGGGAGAGGATGCAAGACTGTCACAGAAGAAACCAGATCTTCATCTGTAGTTAGCACCAGGTCAAAGATACTGCCCGAATCAACAGAAGTACTTTCCCTTACCCACTGAGTGAGTCCAAGAAGAACAAAACAATCAAGAAACCGAGAATCAATGGGAGGAACCTAATTATTAAAATGTCTGCAGACCAATCCAATGAGGGCAAGTATAAATCCCCAAGAACAACAACCTTCCTGCAACACAAAACTTCAGCATGAATTCAATCAGTTCAGCCTTCTGCTCAGCTGAATAGGAGGGAGGGTGGTAAACCACCACAACTGAAACATCATAATCAAGAAGGGAAACAGCAGCAGCATCGGGCAAAGACACCTCAATTGGCACAAACTTCAAATTGTTTGCAACATACAGACTTCATACTTTTTCACTTCCACCCACTAAATCTCCTCTCACAAGCTGAAACCTTGGCAAATCAACAAGGACACAGTAGAGGTCAAATTGACACAGCACAATCACAAAATAGTGAAATTCATCTGCAAGGACCAACCAACTAGTTTAAAGCACCACCACAGCCCCATGGGGCAACATGGAAACCAGTCAGAGCTCAACAGCAACAACCACCACCACCACCACCCAGACCACGACTACTGGTCACACTACGTACCCCGCCACCGCCGTAATCACCAGCACCATGTTTAAATGAATGCCTTTCACATTTTTTCAACTCTGAAACACCATGACATAGCAACATTATATTTTTTCTTATCAAACTGTATTCTTTTTGCTACACATGCCTGTGCAATATTAATAAGGAGGCTTTGCAAAATAACAGTCATTATTTGCTCATAACATAAAACACTTTTGCTATTTGTTCTGGCATCTTTCCTTTCCAGTTTTAAATAAATTTGATTCTGACAAAGGGCCTCCAGGTTCAAGAAGATCTTATGTGTTGATGGCACCACTAACCTACCTTGAGCCTGACATTGGATTCCTGGAGTTCGTAGGTATGGGACTTGAGCTGGACAGATGGCAGGTTGTGGCTGGCAGGCGTAGACTCAAGGCTTGTGTTGAAGAGTGTGTCCATTAGTGTGGACTTCCCCATGCCTGTCTCACCTGCAGATAAGAAAAATATTTGCTATATTCACAAGCATTTCACTGTGCATCACATTATTGTAGTGTGCATGCATATGTATCAACCTATTGTATGTTGTTCGTGTAGCAAGCCCTCATTGTAGATTCACAAATTCTATTACCCTGTATGGCAAATAAGGCAGGAGTGACCAGAATAGTTTTTAAATTTCTATGCACAGTAAAATTGTTGCCCAAAAACAAGTTGTTGACCTATTAAAAGGTAGTCGAACAATCCCTCCCCTCCCAAGGCCAGCATTAACATTTTTCACGATTTCTTAGCATGGTGAGATTGATAATATTGTCTAGTGCAATGTTTGTTTGAAGTGTTTTCAAATCTTAGTTCAACTTTTGATGCAAAATTTTTTCTTCTAGAGACAACTGAAAAAGCACTGGAAAAAATTTGCTTCAAATTCTAAAAATTTGGTTTCAATTTCATGTGAATCCCGTTTGGAAAGAGTTCCGTGCGAATAAAAAATCAGAGGGGTGCAGTTCTTAGTGCTTTATAACATATGTGAACCCAAACCTCCTAACCCCCTCAGTTTTCCTTCAATAAATGTTACGGTAAATCAATAATTAGGGGGCAAGAATATCTCGGCAATAAGATTTTTTCTTGCCCCATTTACAGATGTTTTTTGCACAATTATGAGTTAGAATTACCTCCAGAACAAATATAATAAACAAAATTTGATACATTCTTGCCCCACCATCAAAGTTTAAGCACATGCAAATATTTAATTTATCAATACTCAAGGTCTTAAGGCCTTCAGCAATGACATTGATACACCAGTTGAGACTGCAGAATTTGATTTCCTAAAGAAGCAAACCTTATCAGACCCAGGTATGTGAAAGTGGACGTTACATGCAATTAAAGATAAAGACCATGTTTCCTTGAACGGCATCTTCTATTGGCCTGCAATTCCTGATATTGGGAGAGGATGTTTGATTTTTCCAAATGCAATTGTGGCCCACATCTGGGAAAAGTGAAACCTTACATAATCCAATAACCACTCACACACACACACACACACACACACATACATACATATGCACTAACACACACGCTTACATGTACTCACTCATTCTCAATCAGAGTTTTATATATATATATATATATAAATATGTATAGACATACAGCCATTTCCCCCTAGTTAGGAGGGTGGCTAAGTTAGGCTGACACAGAGGAGGGAGGCGCCCAATCTCCCCGCCACAAGACCGCCGTGTCCACATCGAGGCTTGAACTTGCAACATGCAGCACCAGAGGCTGACACTGCAGTTGGACGCGCTAACCACTCGGCCACGGCGGCC
>SDVV010029928.1:0-11745 GCA_016164225.1 Gammarus roeselii | reverse complement strand
ACGTGCTTTCTACCTAACGATGATTCAGCCCACACGCATTTTCCACCACTTCAAAATCTGCCACTGTCATATCTGCCACTGTCATTTCAGCGAAACAGGCGTACCAACCTAACAGTTATCACTTTGGTGAAACTTTAATAAAAAAACGCTAAAAAACGGCATTACCTACCCTAAAAAAAATACGTATGTTTGCCCCGCGGGTTAGAAATACGTACCTTTGCCCCGCGGGTTAGAAACACGTACCCTAGGTTAGGTTAGGTTGGGCAGGAAAAGTTTCATTAAAGTGATAACCGGTAGAATGGTATGACTGGTGGCTGATTCTGACGTGAAAGAAAAAGATTTTCGCCAGAATGACACTGGCAGATCTGACAGTGGCTGGTGTGACTGAGGAACGGTGTGGATGTTCGCTGTTAAAAAATAGTACCGTAGGTAGGTTGTCGGAACAACTTGGGGCTGATAAGGCAGTTGGCGGAGATGATAGGGGTTGATCTGACGTTAGCTATAAAAGAATTTAGCGCCAGGGATAGCGACCCGAAAGAAGGTTGGGCGAGAGTACGTGTTGTGTTGATACTGACTGATTGGTTGGCAGGTCGCGTTACCGAAAGGAAGGAGGTGTCCTCAAAATTGATATGAGTGAAGGTTGAGTTAGGTGTAGAAAGATGGGCATTTTTTAGTGCCTATGGATATGGTAACGAAAGAAATGGAAAGAAGGGGTAGCCATTTTCGACTGACCTGAGTGTGTGTAATGAGACTTTTAGAGGTCAATACAATATGGTTGTACTGAGTGATTTAAATGCTGAGTTGGAGATGTGTTAGGGAGGTATGGCATTCTCGGTAGAAATAGCATTCACAATTACACATGAATAAAGATGGCCCACGGTGCAGTAGTTGATAGGGCATTGATGGATTTTGTGTTGACTTCGATGAGAGTGGTGGGAGGCTGTTCGATGGGCCGGTGGTTAGAGGGGAGGCTGGAGGAATGTCTGACCATCGACTTGAGGAAGGAAGATGGAGAGTAGAACAGAGGTAGACAGGGTTCAAGCGAGGGGAAGGAGGGAGAGAAGTAGTAAAGTAACACTGTTGGGTCATGCTGCTGACACTGGCCTGGACTGCACTCCTGACCCTGAGTGGGTGTTGCCGGGTTTTCCGGCAGCACCCTTCAGAACAAAAAAGCTGAGTTTGTTTGAGTGTCAGTGTATGGGGGAGGGGGGATGAGATGCACCTTGCCGTCATTCATCACCCTCTGGGAGATTCGTCCTAGTGTCTGTACCTATATTATATCTGGAACAAATTCTTGAAAAAATGCATCAATCAAATTCAGTTGACATAAAATTAGGACGAAAAATTTCATTCACAATTTTTGTTTAACATAAACCGTAAACAACGCTCCCTACGCAATCTCCCAAGCGCTCCTAACACTTTCTTCCAGACGTTCCTCATACTATCTTTCAGACCCTCCTTACACAATCTCACAGCTGTTCCTTATATCATCTTCAAGACGCTTTTTCGCAATATTTGAGACGTTCCTCACACCTTTTTTCAGACGCGCCTTACATAATCTCTCGGATGCTTGTTGCACTATCTGTAAGACGCTCCTTGAACTGTTTTTCAGTAGCTCACTGTACTACCTCTCACACACTCACGCAAATCACCAAACTTTAGTGCTAGACACAACTGAGGAAGCGTAGGTTATCACCAGGCATTTCATGACGCAGAAACCCGTCATTGTACTGCTTTTACGTGCTTAATTATAATTTCTGATTGTGCAGGTTGAACTTGAAAAAAGAACACTGCGCAAGAATTTCAAAAGACTAAGCTACAGTTTTAAAATCAACCAATTTGAATTACTTATATCTGTACTATGAATAAAAGAGGCGCAAATATATTGTTCTAAAGATTTTTACATTACTGGTCAAACCAGTCAAACCAGAACATAAAATATTGATACAAAAGTTAAAATGATGTTGCGCGTAGAATACTTTAAATGTGCAGTTTAAATATAGTCCATTTAATAACGCTGCAGTATTTTAAAACGCTGAAATGCTAACTTCCTTTGTAGGGGAACAAATTGTAAACATCGTTTGAAAAAGAGCTCGCGAACGAACTTTTGCCAAAGAAGTCCAGTGAGGAGTAAATCGTTGCTTTGCTCTACACGCTGAGCTAGTTATTGAGTGTAAATATCTGGTACCAAGTATGCTGAGTATCGAATAGTTTTGAGTGCACCTTTTGGGTGTTTTTATCTTTTCATTAATGTTTACTCTCCGATCTGTCCATATATAACCAAAAAATAGCTTGAAGTTACACTAAAAAACGAGAAAAGTATTTTCCTAAAAATTAGGCACGCGTTGAATTGATTCTCTTTGATCTGGCGAAGACTTGAGGGCCAAAAAAATTATGTTCCCCTGCGATATTTTTTTTCAGACATAACATGAATGGAAAAAATACTAACGGATTGTGAGACGCAAACACTAACCTAGCAAAACGAAGGGGTATAAAAGCACATTGGTTCTTATTTTCACGACTCCTCCTCTTGCAGTTGAAAAGGAATTATTAATATTATTTGTGTCAAAACAAGAAAATATGTTAACCCAAACTCAAAGAAAATCCCCGTAGGAACTCTTCATCTCATTTCTGAAAGAGGCTTCTCCTCCTTGAAAAGAAGAATCGGGCAGCGTTTCGTTTCGTTTTCCAGACCCCATGTATTCGTAACTTACCAACCCCATATAATCGTGACTCCCTGACCCCACGTATGTGCGATTTCTCAACCCCATGTACTCGTAATTTTCCAACCACATGTATTCGTGATATCCCAATCCCATATAATCGTGACTCCCTGACCCCACGTATTTGCGATTTCTCATCCCCATGTACTCGTAATTTTCCAACCCCATGTATTCGTGATTCTTACCTCAAAATAGACGTTGTCTGCAAGATTATTGATGATAATATTCTAAACTATATTTTGCTCCACGAAGTAACCGGCGGCCTGATGTAACGAATACAACTTAAAATTTCGTTTCGCTAATTCAAATAGTGTATTTGATGATGATAAATAATATTTGAAAATGTAAAACCCATTGCTAGACGATAAAGATAAACGATTCAATAACAATAGAACAATCAATGGTTGCATCACCAAATAAAATTTACCATAATCACCAACCATCAGAGCCATTCGATCAATCAATAATCAACTATAGATGAATCGTGTAGACGTGCGGGGAGAACACATCTCTTGCCATTACCCTCCTTCAATAATACATACAACATTCCTATTCAGTGTCCTTTAAACAGTCTAGGACTATTCCAAATGCTTGCCTGTTGTAATGTCCTCATGACAGTCAGGCCAGCTTGGTGTCATGCAACAGTAACTCCACAGCCAGCTGTTTAGTGATGATACAGCATTGGACGCCAGCAGTCAGTTAGGAAGGATGGAGCACTATAACATAAGAAAGATAGGACTAAAAAGGGGTTCAGGAGCAGCAAGTAATTAAACGATGTTGCTGCTCTAAACACTTGCCGTGAATGATAACAGTATTCTGATGATTGCATTGACAACTGAGTGACGTCTGTCCGTTCTTAGTCGAGACTTAGGCTGCGCTGTCACACCCTCTGGTCTTGTCATCCAACTGAATTGCGCTGTCACACCCTCTGGTCTTGTCATCCAACTGAATTCAACTTCAGTTGAGGTATCCTCCGAACCGAGGAATATGTGTCAAAAATGATTGAGTGAGGGTAACGCAAGTGTTCCCAAGCCAGAGGCGACCTTGATCGAGCAATGTGGCAGGCAGCGACATTTTCCTGGTAGTTTTTAAGCGAGCGTAACGATGTATACTTTGCAATGCATTGACTTTGAATAGAGATTGAGTGAACACGTTTGCACCAACAAAGGAGTCGTTATGAGGCGCGTTGCTGAGGGGTTGAGTTGTGCTGGATTGCGGTTGACGGATAGCCTACTTAGAATGTGCAGGGATGGAAATGAGCCCATCGTTGCACAGCGTCGACAAAATGTTCCTTTTATTGTTCCGACAGTATAAACCTTTGCCTTAACAGCAAATACCTTACATACCTTATACTTGAATCTCTACCCCTTTGCCTTTTTCTTGTCGGATTCACCATAATTCGCCACCACGAGAGACGCCACTAATTTAATAGTTGGGAAAACCTCTTTTGAATGTCCGCGTACATCATCCGAAAACGTGAGACAATTTCTTTGCGAAGCAAATCAAAGGCAAATAACAACCGGCCGCCACCACAAGGTGTTATAAAATTATCGTTCACTGCCAAAGTTGAGAATCTTTTATTTGTAACCAAGAAGAACCGAGTCTTCCTGTTTCTTCCTGTTGAACATTCAGCACGAATAACCTCGACTCGTCCACTTACTTTGGTATTTTTTTTTGTTTTTTCAGCGACTGACTTTTTTTACTGTATCATACCAAGATGAGGAATCTTTTTCCCTCGTTCTTCCCAAAATCAATTCTGATCATTGGGATTTTGTAATTAGTTCAATGCGAAAAAAATACATCACACACGAGGAAAGTTGAATAAAATGCACAAAAGAGCCACTCTCATCTAATCCTTCTACATAAACTAGGCGGAATTTTCGGGCAACTTTATGCCCCTCCTCAGCGATGAAGTTTTGAAAATAAATTGAACCTACAACAGTAGGACAAAAATAAAGTTGGTTCGTAAACAAAAACGAGAGCACACATCTTACCAAGCAACACGATTTGGAACCTGGTAAACTGGGATTCAACAAAACTAGTTCTTAAATCCAACTCCAAACCCGAACGACTATTGATGGATTCGAGTTTAATCAAGAAGCTACCCAATATGAACGCAATGCCAGGTGTTTATTTAGTTGATTCAGTGACCTGCGATATATTACTCCATTCACCAGGCACACAATGAATAATTTACCTCCTCCATATTCAACACAATAGTTAGGCTCTGCATGGTAAAAAATTCACTTACTGGATTCCAAATCGTGTTGCTTGGTAAGATGTGTGTTCTTGTTATAAGTTCTATATTTACGGTTTGTTATTAATCAAGTGAAAGGTGCAAGGGTACAAATGATTAAACCAGTTGTTTTATAATATTATTTTTAATTAAAACAGAGTAACATGTCAACAGGTTAACTCACAATCGAGCTCTATCATGGACTGTGATATAAACGGACACAACGGAACAAAAGTGTAAATGAACAGCAAAAAGAAGTGTAGCGGAGAACAAAAGTGAGGAAAGCGAAGAGCAAAAAGTGTTAAGCTCAGCGCAGAGCAGCGCAAAAAGCGAGAAGCGAAAAGCGACCCACCCTGTAGGAGATACAAAACACAGGACATAAATACTGAGGAATTATTACACGAATCTAAGAATAAACGTTCTCTATTATTTATATAAAAATTGTCATACAGTTACTAACAACCGATGGAACGCATATAAACGCTGGAGGGCAATACTACACGCATCTAAATATGAGATTAAAATATCAGACAAGTATCACACCGAGTGCTCGATCGCTGTTCTTATCAGGCTCACCTCCTACCGAGCAGTTCTTCTATGAAATGTGAGGTTCTAAACAATGTACCACTGCAATCCTAAAATAATATGGGAGGGCCTTGTTTATGTATATGAAGTGATCTTCCAATATGGGAACCACTTCAAATTTTGACCCCTCTCCAAAGAGGCGTGGTGTCCTAAAACCTTGACCTTATTGGCAAACATACAATTTAGGCCGTTGCCGAATTTTGTTGGCTCCTCCCATCCCTTGTTACAATTTGAGATAACCCTGAGCTCAATACTAACCCCTCTACGTTATTGGATACCGGCTACACAATGCTGAATTGTCAAGTTTAACAGGATGTCCCAAAGGCACTACACTCGTCAACGTCTCCTGGTCATGCGATGCCACATGGGGACCAACTGTTTTTCGAAATGTATTTAGGAGGGGAATCAAAAAATATGCAAGGCAAGGGATTTCTTCGTGTAACTCAAGCAAGGGTTAACAGGCCTAAGGCCCACACTGTTTCTCCGGCCTACACAACTCACTCTTTGTTGTAATGTTCGGTTAGCCCTTGTGTCCAATATATGTGCTAGCGGAGGCTGATCATAACACCCCCCTTCCTTTATTGAAGGAAAGTGTCCCCACTTTTATGGCTCTGTACTGGCAAATTGCAGTAGTTCTCCCTCGACCCGTGAATAGTTCCACGTGGATGGCAGACTGCGTGGAGTTTTTAGGAATGATTGTATGCAATACAGTGTAGTGGGAGGCTGGTTGTATTAATGATATGTCAATTCTCTGAGCGTGCGACTACTTGCAACATAAGGATTTATGGCATGTATCGCATGGTTCGATCAATTGTAGAAAAAAACTCAATAGAAGTGTTGGCGACATGGTTACATATTTGATGTTACAGGGATAGTTGAATGCAAAGTTTTATTGAACATTGATATTTTGCTTAGGGCATGCAACCATGTTGCTGGACAGATTGCTATACCGATCTTTACAACGTTTTTTCCTGTTTGACGGGGGGCCACGGAAAGTTGGGGTAGCGACTGTCTACTAGTTTCATTGTATTATTTTGCTCATTTCAGCGTATGTTGGTTCAAGGTACCGTGGAACTAACATATGCAAGAAGGGAACAAAGCTTAGGATATATTTATACAATTCGGGAGACATGACTCATAGAATAATTACCTTACA
Organism: Gammarus roeselii; assembly: GCA_016164225.1. Taxonomy (NCBI): domain Eukaryota; kingdom Metazoa; phylum Arthropoda; class Malacostraca; order Amphipoda; family Gammaridae; genus Gammarus; species Gammarus roeselii. The sequence continues at coordinate 5,045 of SDVV010029928.1, read as the reverse complement.
CATTATTATGGACATAATAAATGTCACACGCAGGTAACAGGTTGTACCGCACACATCTTAATAATTACATATTTTCACCTCTTCTATTGATAGATTCAATAAACTGACCTTGGATACGCATCACTAATATTTACATCGGACACACTGCATATCACGTTTGATCAGAAGACAATCATTCAAGTTGTAGCCTTGATGTGTTATGTTTTGTTGGTAATTTTTTTTGTGGTTAACGCGTTTTGAACGCATGATTTGCGGGTATTTTATTTGGCTTGGTCAGTAAATTGGGGTTAACGGTTTTGAAATTCACGATGCTTGGTATACTCTCTCGTATTCCCACGCGATGTCCCCCGGAGGTTGAAGTTGGCTGCCGTTCGCCTATTTTTTAACGCATTTGTCCGTACAGCTACCACGCCAAAGCTAACATTGTGAATTTGCGATGGTAGATATTGTATAAGAAGGTCCCGTGTGGACTCAGTCATACCTGGATTAGCCTTGCCTGTTCGTATGTCAGTCCTTGCTTCCCCAGAAAAGGATTGCTTGCCCGTTTTTTAATATGAAAAAATTAAGACGGTTCACCCTTTTATTTTCTGCTTCTGACCTGAGTCAGTGATTGTCGCTTAGAAACGACTTGCCTTTGTCTCCCTTTATTTACCAAGCTATCGCATGATTTGTTTTGTCTTTGGTTTGAGTGTGTTTGGTGACGGTTTGTTCATTCATTCCTCTATTCACGCGTTCGCTCGTTTTACACTCGCATAAAGCATTGATCTATTTTGCACATCACTTGCTTTTGCGTCTAACCCGTCAATCGACAGACATTTCATAACATTACGGACAGTGGTGTTCACACTTAAAAAAATACTATCTTGACACTTGGACTATAATTTCCTGAAATTGACTATCGCATTTTTACACAGACCTGAATGCTACACGACAATTTATCGACAACGCACGAAATCGACTTCACATAAATTATTAAAATTTATAACCGCACATCGGGTGTTAAGACATGTCACCTAACCAATTAGTAATAGAAATTTTGTATGAAATTTAAAACGGAAACGCAAGACTATCTGAACTTTTCTACAGAACGGTACAATGATTTTTTTTGGGTGAATGACCTACTGTCGGAATATTTTTACATCTATCGAGCTCTACCGCGTGTCAACGTCTCATTTGAATTTTTGTGAATGATATGCGTTAGACATTTTTTCAACGAGTGATAATTTTTTTATTGTGATCGATTAAATATAGATTTTTATCACCTGCTGTCTACGTTCAATTTACACAAAAATTGCTTATATACTACAAAAGAGAACTTATATACTACACCGGTGAACTACGGCCTACCTATTATATTATCTACCTAAATATATTGACATGGTTTTATTTTTTAATTGCATTTTCTTATGTTTTTTTCGTTTTAATACAATAAATATATATTTTTAAGCGTTTCAAGGTTCATTTTCCGCCACCGCGACTAATTTTTCTTGAATTATTCACATGACTGCAATTTCGAGGAATTTTGCTTTAACAACAGGTCGATTACTTTACACGCACCTACTTAAATTCACTTCAAAACTTATTTGGACTCATTTGCTGATGAATTCGAGAGCAGATATATTGAAAACGTATTCTCTTTTTGTTTTCTAAACTTAGTCGCTGAGGAGGGGCATGGGCGCGGAGTTGCCCGAAAAATCGACTATTTTTAAAGTAAAGTGATTAGATAAGAGTGGCTCTTTTATCCCTTTTATTGTTACTTAGTTATTTGTAATTATTACTGGTGTCTGTTATTTGGTGATTGAAATTGGGAATTGATGATTAGAAATTAATAATTGGGAATTTATAATTGGTCATTGGTAATTGGTCATTGATAATTGATAATTGGTCATTGATAATTTATCATTGGTAATTGAAAATTGGTCATTGGTAATTGATAATTGGTCATTGATAATTGGTCATTGATAATTGGTCATTGATAATTGGTCATTGATAATTGGTCATTGATAATAGGTCATTGGTAATTGATAATTGGTCATCGATAATTGGTCATTGATAATTGGTCATTGGTAATTGATAATTGATCATTGATAATTGGTCATTGATAATTGGTCATTGGTAATAGGTCATCGATAACTGGTCATAGATAATTGGTTATTGAAAACAGGTCATTGATAATAGGTCATTGGTAATTGATAATTGGATCATCGATAATTGGTCATCGATAATTGTTCATTGATAATTGGTAATTGGTCATTGATGATTGGTCATCGATAATTGGTCATTGATAATTGGTCATCGTTAATTGGTGATTGGTAATTGAAAATTGGTAAACGGTAATTGGTCATAATTATACACAACAATTGTGCAGTCTTATAATGTCACATAATACAACAGGATAAAACCTAAACACATTTCGTGACCATTAAAATGCGTTTGAAAACTTGAATCCAATGGTGTTAAGTTAGGCAGTTTCTACGCATTCATGAACATTATTGAGTCATGAGTGCAACATTAATGAGTCATGAGTGCAACATTAATGAGTCATGAGTGCAACATTAATGAGTCATGAGTGCAACATTAATGAGTCATGAGTGCAACATTAATGAGTCACGAGTGCAACATTAATGAGTCATGAGTGCAACATTAATGAGTCATGAGTACAACTTTAATGAGTCATGAGTGCAACATTAATGAGTCACGAGTGCAACATTAATGAGTCATGAGTGCAACATTAATGAGTCATGAGTGCAACATTAATGAGTCATGAGTGCAACATTAATGAGTCATGAGTGACATACCAACTGAGCATCCTGAGTTCGTCGGACTAGAGGCCATTGCCATAAATTGAATCGATCTTAACATGACACACGACCTGAAACTTGCAACTAGGACGCCATTTTGAACCAATACTATCTTTTGGGTAAATATCCCTATGACTTTCTGAAATACTCATCTGACATACATGGCATTTACCGCACGATCAAAGACCGTGCGGTAAATGCCAAAGGGACGGGTGCTTGGGATTTTTTTCTAACAGGCGTGTAGGCAGAAATTTCCCATTAGATATTTCTGCCTATACGCCTGATAAAACACTTACGGACTCTGCTCACGTTTGTGCTTCATGAATAAATATCCAGAATTTCTGACAAAATTTGAGAATCATAAATGTAAATAAAAAATGAAATATCGGCCCCAAAACAGCTGACTTGAATGAAATAAATATTGAACTGCATGATAGCTAATATTGTCAATGTTAATCACAAATTTCAACCGCTAGTTTTACAGCTCACAAAAGTCATTGCGTGTATGACCATTGAATGAAAGAATGCTAGGGATAAATAATATTAATACATAACAAATACATCTAGAGTACCCGTCAATTTTGTTGGTTACTGTTTTGGCTCAAAAATCCCTCTTAGCAACATTGTCAAAAAATCGGGGAGTTTTGTTTGATCCCAATATGACCTTCAAACGTCAAGTTGAAAAACTTTGCTCCATACTGAATGGAACGTTTATGTTCCGCAATCGAATAAATAAGCAACTGGATTTTAAATCAAGGCTTCTAGTAGTCAATGCATTGAACTTTTCACATTTAAACAACTGCCCGACCGTATGGAGAAACTGTAAAAAAAACTCGCTCTACGATACCCATCGCTGCCTGAATTTCACTGCAAAGGTAGCTCATGACGGAAATTTACTAAGTGTGATAGCGGAACGCCCCTGTTAAACAATTTGGCTGTTCAACCCATACGTAATTAAAAGTGTTATACGTGTAATTACGTGAGAACAGGCTCTCATGTCCTAATGGTATTTTATTCTCAAATGGTAGAGCACCCCACAATCGCTCAACGCGGAACGAAAATGACATTGACACCGAGTTCAGAAGAACACAGACTGGATCAAAAGCGTTTCTAGTCTCAAACCCTAAAATTTACAACAATCTACCATGTGACGTTAGAAATTCCACCAATGCGTCTTCCTTTAGCAAAAAATGTACCACTTAACTGCTGGCCCGACGGCGAGCATCAGTAAATAAAATAGATCTTAGTAGGATTACAATACGTAAGCAGGTATAGAACTTGGAAGCAAGGATACAAGGGACCCTCAGGACATGAGAGGCTTCAAACCGTAACCACCAACATCACATTCCGTCATAGGGTTGTTTGCATGACACAGTGTGTTCGCCAAGTTACGCAGGACTTGAACTCACTTGTATTTGGACACTTGTTAGGGTGTAATGTATGTAAAAATATGAGATATTTCTTCTAAGAAGCCAAATTGGCCATGTCAGTTGTGATCAGGCACGCAGACAAGATACTTTTCCTATTACAAACTGACGGCCCATGGAGGTCCACTGACGACACACTGAGATCCACTGACGGCACACTGAAGTCCACTGATGGCACACTGAGGACCACTCACGGCACACTGAGGTCCACTGACGGCACACTGTGGTCCACTGACGGCACACTGAGGTCCACTGACGGCACACTGAGGTCCACTGACGGCACACTGAGGTCCACTCACGGCACACTGAGGTACACTGACGGCACACTGAGGTCCACTGACGGCGTACTGAGGTTCACTGACGACCCACTGAGGTCCACTGTCGGCACACTTACGTCCACTGACGGCACACTGAGGTCCACTGACGGCGTACAGAGGTCCACTGACGGCACACTGAGATCCACTGACGGCACACTGAAGTCCACTGATGGCACACTGAGGTCCACTCACGGCACACTGAGGTCCACTGACGGCACACTGTGGTCCACTGACGGCGTACTGAGGTTCACTGACGACCCACTGAGGTCCACTGGTCCACTGTCGGCACACTTGCGTCCACTGACGGCACACTGAGGTCCACTGACGGCGTACAGAGGTCCACTGACGGCACACTGAGGTCCACTGACGAAACACTGAGGTCCACTGACGGCAAGGTCCACTGACGGCACACTGAGGTCCACTGTCGGCACACTGAGGTCCACTGACGGCACTCTGAGGTCCACTGACGGCACACTGAGATCCACTGACGGCACACTGAG
>SDVV010029927.1:0-11745 GCA_016164225.1 Gammarus roeselii | reverse complement strand
TATAGCTATATATATATAGCTATATATATATATATAGCTATATATATAGCTATATATATATGTGCATGTGTGTGTGTGTGTGTGTGTAGTTGGGCAGCAGTCCATTTATTAGGCAAGTTTTGTTGAACAAGCAATGACATTTCATTCAATTTTTCTAGTTTCACAATTCTCTTCTCAATATTTCTGCAAGAAATTTTCAACGGCAATGCAGTAGCGTCGACGGGGGTGATTCCCCGCGATCGGCAACAGGGGGTACTCCTTGCACCCATCTTTTGGTCACCAAAACGTCCGAAATGTCACTATTTGACTACGGGACCTGAAAGAGCAGGTTTTTGTTTGAAAGGATCAGCTACTTGTAGAAATTTGCTACGCACACAGAATTTATGAAAAATTGCCAAGGGGAAGGTGTATTTTTCAGGTCCCTGATAATTTTGGTTTGAAATAATCAATGGTTCTGCACACTTTGATGCTGTGGCAGTAGTTTCCATTGAATTAGGACCTAATTTGGTGACAATACTTGAAATATGTCATAGTTTGTTGCTCAAGAAGGATTTTGGAAAGAAATGTGAACTTTTGTAGATATATAACAAATATACAACCGCGGGGAATCACCCCAGGGGAAAAAAAACGATCAGGGCTCATTCCCCACACCAATTTTGTTGACAAATATCTTAATTTTTCTTCAATGAAAAGTAATTAAATGCAATTCTCCACTCATATAATGACATCTGGAAGTAAATGACCCAAAATAATGATACCAAAGCTAATTTCAGAATGTGTAACTAACTTCATAATGACCCAATGTTTTTAAGAAAGACTTAGTGACAAGTCTAGGCCTAAGTGTTAATTTATGTTTGACACCCACTAATGATATTTTTTATAATATTTTCATATCAAGATAACAATACCTTACCTAGCATGCCTTGTATTCACATTAATGCAATTAGTTTGCTATAGAATTGGAGAAATAAATTTTTAACTTGTTTTATTGTATTATTAAAATAAATTTTTTCATAATATTTGCTCATTTACTCATACTTTGGGGTCATAATTAGTTCAAGATGTGAAGAAATTACTTTAAGTCATGCTAATTTTTGATTATTGAAGAAAAACTTTGTTTCCCCGCTGTGAAATCCAGAAAAAATCCCATTGACTATCAATATGATGTCAGCAAAAGACAAGCAGCAAAAAGACCCGTCACAGATGTAATATTTTACTCAACATTTTATTTTAAGCAATTGAAATATACTGATATAGATGCCTAACTTAGCCACCCCCCTAACTAGGAGGAAACGGCTGTATGTCTATACATTGGTACTCTCAAACTTTTAATTTGCATTTCAAATTTTGATATATGGGGGGGGGGGGGCAGGGGATCACCCGTTCGGTGGGAGAAATCACTCCCGATTGGGGGCATAGCTCACCAAAGGGTTTTTTGTAAATAACTTTTTTGGTCGATGATTGAATGTTAGAACTTGTCGTTCTTCATTGTCATAATAGTAGCTATACACGCCGTGAATACAAAGTTTCTCAGCCACATACTTTTTGAGTTATTTCAAAGTATGCGAAAAATGCCAGGAGTCACCTAGGTCGACTCTACCTCTTGAAATGGTGTAAGAAAGCCATTTGATAACTAGAATAAAATATAAGATAACATTTTCCTTGAATATGGGGCAAGCTTTTGGACAATAACATTGGTCCATATGCATGCCTAAAAAATGAGAAAAAACAGAGATGTTGCCACAAGGAAAGAATTTGCAATGCTGAAAATCAAGAAGCAGAAAAATATCAAAAATTGCAAAAAATTATTTGCTATCTCTCTACACATGAAATATTGAGAGATGAACATAGATCTGTATGACTGTTGGCTGTATATAGAAAATTCTCTAGCAAAACGTCAAATTATGAAATTGTTTAGAGATTTTCAACAGGCAATCACATCTTTCAGCCTGGGAGTTGAAAGATGGTTGTTCCATTTTGTTGAGGATGGATGGACTCAGTGTAAAGCAGATCAGGCTCTGAGCTGCTGTAACAAAGCATTTTAACATCTCTGATTAAATTTTGTCTGAGAATCCGGTTGATGTTGTGCTCTTTGACAAGATACTTCTTGATGCTTCCAGTTTGGGTATGCATGCCAAATCTCTCCCAGATCGTTGCTGTCGTGTAGCCCACATAGCATTTTGGTGAGGAGCTACATCCATCTCTGTTGCATGTGTACTGGTAGACTACGTGATGACTGTCGGAAGTGATGGCATTTTTAGTGATTGGATTGTGACGGTTGAACAAATTCTTAAATTTAATATTTCTGTAATAGAAAAGTAATCAAATTTCTTCTGTTGCTGCAACTGGTTGAATATTTCTTTGCACAATTTGTTCCAGTCGTTTTTCTTGGTTTTGTAATTGATTCCTACCTTTGCAGACACCCTTTTCCCCCCCCCGGAGAGCTCAGCATACCCAGTCGTCAGATGCACCAAGCCAGGAGAGGCCAGCGCAGCCGTGCGCTCCAGCACCTACAAAGACTCTGCAAAAAAAACAATGGGAAGATGCTGGAAGAGAAGCGCATTATTGGCTTCCAGAAAAAAAAAAAAGCCACTTGCACATGTAAGGCCCATTCATGATTACTGCTCCTGTGTGTAGAATCTTGGTCATGTCCAGGATGCAAAGTTGCTTGAGTCTGTTTAGAGTCCAGGATGTGAAGTTGCTCGAGTCTGCCTTGAGGAGATCAATGCCGGGAGTGTGGGTTTCATGGGGGCGGCTCGGTGGTGACAGAACCATAGGGAGGGTGATGCTTTCAGCACAAGGTCGGTGGAGTTAGTCCTTCAGGCACTGGAGAAGTTCAGCAACGGAGAAATTTCAACCTTGAAGGTGCAGAAGAGGGCAAGTCTGGGGTGCCACTCCTTGATGTGTTGCGGCTTCTTCGCTGCCCCTACGGACGCTGGTGCTTCTGAGGCCCATCTTGGACTACTACTCATGTGTGTGGAATGTGGGATATTTTGGGGATTTGAGATTTTTGGAGTCTGTGCAAAGGAGGTGGACCAATAAGATTAATGGGCTAGGTGGAGTGAACTATGGTGAGCAGCTCAAAGCTATGCAGTTGTTTTCTGTGAGAGGGAGGTTGTTGCGTTCAGATCTTGTGAAGTCTTGGAAGAGTTTTCATTGTTCTGTTGATACAGGTTTGTCTGCTCTGTTAGAGCGAGCTCCAGATATTGGCACACATGGGCATTCTTTCAAGCTGGTGGTTCCTCGCTGTCAGACGACTATAAACACAGATTCTCTCATTCTCGTTGTGTGCAGATTTGGAACCGGCTGCCCACTGATGTGGTGCAGTGTGATTCATTTTGCGGCTTCATGCGGGCCCTGGCGGAGGAATTGGGAACAGTGTTGGATGAGTTTTGCTGGACCCAATTTGATGTGATTGTGTGGTTTTGTCTGTGTTGCTGACATTTGTGTGCAGTTGTTGACTGTCTTCATTGTTTTATTTCTTTGGACCTATTGAGTGCATTCCGACCAGCGTCCTGCTGCAGTGCTTGTACTGTGCTGTTCATTTTGATTGCTGGCGCGCTGAGGTGTACTGCCTCCCATGCCTGCGTGCCCTGTTGGCGAGGCTGTGGGGGCTGCAAAGGTGAATAATAATTCAAATTCATTATCCATTATTTCTATGATCATGTCCTGATATTTATTTTTTATCCTGTTTGCTTTATCTTCATAGTCAAGGATGAAGATTCCTTTACAGTTAACTCCAAAGTAATTAACCCTACAGAACACAATGCAGTGTACTAGTTCAACAACCACTATATGATCCTACCATATGTTGCTGGTTGTTCTTGGGTGAACAGCATATAGTTGAACGTTTATTACATTTTTCATAAAGGGCTGGTTCTACCACAAGGATTCCCACAACAATGAGAATTAGTAACTTATCTTAACACTGGGAACAATGGTTGGGCTTGCCAATGTACTCAACATATCGTCTGCCATGATCCAACATTCATATCTACAGTTTGGGAATGTGTATACGTGGGACTGTTTCTTGGATTAGTCTAAGTAGTTCATTTTGTGATCACCAAATTTTACAACAGACAGATCTTCAATAATCCCAAACTGTTCCTGACCATCATACATACAATGAACGTAATAGCCTATCACATAATCTGTCTCATCGGTCCTTGTTTCAATGGGCATACTAGTACATTCTAATTTACCCATTTTGAAGCATACTGGTGCATCATCATTTGATGTCTGATAGCCAGTAATTTTGTTTAGGGACAATTCTGTAAAAACCAATAGAACCTTTAATTGGTGGAGCGTTATCAAATCTATCTTTCAGCATGAGTTTATTTTAAATTTCTACTTTCGGCACAAAAATGCACTTTATATTGCTGAAGTGGTACATATAAAAGTCATGGAACGAAATAGGACTTAAAATGTGACCTGTTACAGTTTGTTGAAAGCTTTTCTTGGTGACTGCCCCCTTAATTGTACCTTCTGTTCCACCACGGGCATTTTTTCCTTGACTAAAGGCAAAAAAATCCTTGCACATTTTAATCAAAAGTCATGCTCATGCTGACAATACTCAACCCCTGTCTTGGTTGAGTATCATTTTCAGATGGATGAGATTCCAGTTGATCCTGGTTTGGGCTGTGGATCGGTCATGTAGTCTCGTGGAGATTATAAGAGTATGAGAGATGTTTTGACTGACGTTGACTGGCATTATGAGTTCCTGTACGGCCCTGTGGAGGAGGATTATAGTTTGTTTCAGTCAGTTATCCATTTGCTTGTTGAAAGGTTTGTTCCCACTCAAGACTGTGCTTTGCGGCCAAGCTGGTCGCGGGGCCCTTGGAGGGAGCTGATGATCATTAGATCTCAGGCTTTGGCGCAGTACATGCTTTTGAGGAGGGAGCTTGGTAGGTAGCATGGGGAGGTGTTGGTTTCCTTGGGGAAGTTTAGTAGGCTCAATTTTGAGTAAAGAAATTTTTCTGGGCACAGCCAGTAGTTGTATGAACAGGAACCAAATAACAACTTCTCTTGCTCCCAAGATGTTTCACTCCTATATCAGAGAAAAAAGGGCTGTCCTTCTGTTGGTCCTCTGAAGCTTCCATCTGGTGAGGTTGTTGCTAATCAGAGAGACGTGAGCTGTTTGTGGACTCTTTTTTAGTCTATTTTTGTGAACGCTGATCCTGCCGGCTCTTCCCCACAGCAATTTTTTTCCTGGAAAATTTTGTGAGATTTGTGTGACGAAACTGTTAGTCTCCCAGGTTTTGGACAGTTTAGATTAATCTTCTGTCCCTGGACCTGATGGTATCCACCCTAGCGTTTTGAAGCATTGTTCTTGGCAGCTGTCATTGCCCTTGTCTTTGATATTTGTGAAGTCATTGGGCCAGGGAGTTTTGCCAGGGGCCTGAAGGAATCTCAATTTGTCCCCTCATTCAAGTCTGAGGCAAGGAGCAACACTCTCAAGTATCGACCTGTGAGTCTCACTTCTGTGTGTTGTTAGGTGCTGGAGCGGGTTATTGTGTTGCATGCAGGTGATGTCTTTCCTGGAAGATTCTGGCATTTTGTCAAGCTGCCAATTTGAATTCAAGGTGGGAAGGAGCACGGAGGATCAACTGTTGCTTACTTATGGTGAGGTTGCTGGTCTGGTGGATGATGGAATGGTGGTGGATGTGGTCTATCAGGATTTCTCCAAGGCATTTGATGTTGTAAATCTTTGTTTTGTTGGCCAAACTAAGGTGTGTAGGTATTCATAGTGGATTGTTGGATTGGATTTGTAGTTTTCTGATTGGGAGGCAAATGTGTGTTTCTGTGGGGGGAGTTGTCAGTGACTTTTAGGAGACGACAAGTGGAGTCCCCCAGGGTTCTTTCCTGGGCCCCTTTTGTTTCTGCTGTATGTTAATCATGTACCAGCAGGAGTGGCTTGTAAGTGGAAGGCTTTTGCTGATGACTTCAAACTTATTTGAGCTTCCCACTCGAAATACAAGCTGTTTGCTTGTGCGTGTCTTCTTTGCAGAGAGATTTTAGTTTGGTGCAGTCTATTTCCTTGTCATGGGATCTCTGAACATTGCCAAATGTGTCTTCTTGCGTTTTAACAGGGGTCTGCTCAAATTGGAGCAGCTTGATGATGGAATCACTTATAATTTGAATGGTGTGGCACTTAAGCTTGTTGATTCCTGCAGGGACTTGGGAGTCAAGGTTGCAATATCCCCTCCATGTGAAGAGTGTTGTTGGAAAGGCTCCCACTCTGGCAACCAGTCTGCTATTTTTATGGTGTCTTTGTTTGTAACTCATTTAAGGCCCATCTTGGACTACTGCTCTTATGTGTGGAGTGTGTGATATTTGGGGGATCAGTGAGACTCATGGAGTCTGTGCAGAGACGGTGGACCAGGGAAATAGAGGGTCTGGGTGGAGTGGACTACGGTGCGAGGCTCGGAGCTTTGCAGTTGTTTTTGGTCAGAGGGAGGTTGTTGCGTTTGGATCTGATGAAGTGATGGAAGATTTTTCACTTTTCTGTTGATTTGGGGCTGTCTGCTCTGTTTGAGCAAGCTCCAAATATTGGCACACATGGTCATTCTTTCAAGCTGGTGGTTCCTCTCTGTTGGACCAACTATTAACGCAAATTCTTTTATTCTTGGTGTGTTCAAGTTTGGAACAGTCTTTTCTCTGATGTGGTGCTGTGCAATTCCCTCCATGGCTTCAAGAGGGCCTTGGCTGAGGAGTTGCACAGGGCGTTGTATGAGTTTTGCTAGGCATAGCATATTTGATTTTGTGGTTTTGTTTCTGTTTTTGACAGTTAGGTGCAATTGTTGACTCATCTGTTTTTTTGTCAACCTATTAAGCGCAATTCGACCAGCGCCCTGCTGCAGTTTTGACACAGTGTTGTTCTTTAGATTGCTGGCGCGCTAATGTATACTGCCTTCTATGCCTACATGCCCTGTTGGCAGAGCTGGGGGGGGGGGGGGTTGCTAAGGTGAGATTCTACACAGAAATTAGACCTCATCAGGCTAGTCAAAATCTACAAAATCATCATATAGCAGATCAGCAAGGGCCTGCTTATAGCAAGTGATATCTGTCAACTGCACTATATCAGCAGGCAAACCATTCCACACAGCAACACATCTCACACTGAAGGACCTACTGGGAGCATCAGAAAAGCAAGGCAGAATCACCAACTTCAGCTGATGACCCCTAGTACCAACTCTTGGAGCCAAAGAAAACATATTCAGCAAATCCTCTGATTTGCCATGCAAAATTTTCCAATATTTTTATCAGGTCTGCCCTCAAATGGCGACCCATGACAGAAAACAAATCCAAGCTCCTCAATTGATTACCATAGTACACATCAGCAAGCCCATCAATGTTTCTGTTCCATCTCCTCTGAATAGACTTGAACAGTTGGCAGTTCCCACAATATCTAGTGGTCCAGACACAAGATGCATACCCAATAAGTGGGCAAATTTGTGCAACATGTAAGGGTACCATAAACTTAGAGGACCTACTGACAGTTGATCTCAACAAGCAGTTTGAAAGCCCACTAGCCTTTGCAGCCACTACACTGATATAATGGTGGAATCTGAGACTTAAGTCCACATTGACACCTACGTCTTTATATTGTTATGGGTGGCTTCAATGTTGACAGCCTAGATCCCATCTGCAAAAATCCAAGTACAATTTTTGATAATCTGCCACAAAAAATATCAAAATGAACTTCAGGTGTTATGATGTAGCTAGCCTATCATCAGCAATACATATAAAGAGCAGGGGAATCCCTGAAGGCCTCCCTAAGCAACACCAGCAGTGAGGACAGAGATCACGATTAGAAAATACCAATCTAGGGTGATTACCTACATGATAGCTATGACATCAATACTCTGCTTCTGAAGCAACTCAGAGATAAAATCCACTTTTTTTGCTAGGGAGTTGACATTAGCATGTCCCACTTGTAAAATATTACAATCAAGTGAAGAATTGCTGGAGTTCAGCACTGATGAAAAATTTGCTCAGGGTCTTCAATACCTTGATCAGAAGCCCCACCTCCCAAACCAGACAGCAGGGCATCATCACGACTACCCACGTCACCACCACGGTCCGACTCAGCAACACCGCCAACAGACGCAGCAGCACCCCAAACACCTACATCACGACCAGCTGCATCTGCACCACGACCAGCTGCAGCACCACCACGACCAACTGCAGCACCACCACGACCAGCTGCAGCACAACCACGACTAGCTGTAACACCACCACGACCAGCTGCAGCAGCACCACGACTAGCTGCAGCAGCACCACGACCAACCGGAACAGCACCACAACCAGCTGCAGCAGGACCATGACCAGCTGCAGCAGCACCACGACCAGCTGCAGCAGCACCACGACTAACCGCAACAGCATCACAATCAGCTGCAGCAGGACCACGACCAGCTGCAGCAGGACCACGTCCAGCTGCAGCAGGACTACGACCAGATGCAGCGCACCCCGACCAGCTGCAGTAACACCACAACTAGCTGCAGCAGCACCACGACCAGCTACAACAGTACCACGACTAGAAGCACCGTGGGTCACCACCCTGGCGTAGTTGCACCAAAAAACACTCCGACCAGCTGACACTGCCTTGCCACGAGGTCGAGCATTCCCAGCACCACAGGCCACAGCTGCCAAAGCCAAGCCTCCTTCACGCTCACCCACCCACAGCAGGCTTCTCCTCCTGAACAACTCCTGGCATTGTTTGTAGGTCAGGTTTCTCTGGAAAAAGACACTGTGGCACCCATCCATTCCTTTCAATTTCCTTGCATTTGTCAGTATCTCATTCATGACATCATCATAGATCTTTGCTCTGAACATCTCTATCTGACCACTAACTATACTGACCTCATGCAGGGCACATTCAAGCCCAACCAGCTGCTTCACCACACCCTGAAAACAAATCTTCACATCAGTCACACTTTAGCCCTGGTCCAGGTCCTCACCATCCCTCACCATCCCTGATCCTGTTTCTTAGTGTCACAACAGCCATGCACCTCAAACATTACATCTCTAAGATATTCAACTTTCTTCTCTCCTCTGCTCTCACCACCCAGTTGGGACAACTACATCCTCATACAGCCCTCTCTTTGCATCCATCCCCAACATCCTACAGCTCATCCCAATCTTCTGTGCACCCGTCAAGAAGGGTGCAAAGTGTTGGGTCTCTTACCTGCAAAGGTAAAAGGCCCAACACTTTGCACCCTTCTTTCACTCGCGACTTACTTCAGTTTCCACAAGTTCAGTCAAACCCACATGGGAGCCCAGATACTTGAAACACTGAACTTCCTCAAATAACTCTCCATTTAGGCGAACACTAATTACAGCTACAGGAGCCAATAAAAGTTTGTTAATGGTTAATATGTTACAAAAATACAAACTATTCCACTTCCCAAGGAATTGAGTTTAATATGCAATTTTGATATAACATATCATTCCCCTTCCAGGGGTGGAAAAGGAACAGAAGTGGGAGGAGGAAGAGGGGTAGTAAAGGTGAGCAAACTATACAAGGAAAACTGAGCTGACAAGTTCCAGCAGGCGTTGAGGGAAGATTATAAATGACATTGTGAGAGAGCATGACTTGAGAAATGGTGAGAAAGCGTTGGAGACTTTGAGATGGGCAAAAGTGCGGTACAAGGTCAGTGTTTGCGGGGTCTCCCGGCCAGACCCTTTAGCGCAAAAGGTCCTAAAATGTGACTATGAGTGGAGTGTGAGGTGCACCTTGCTGTGTCTGTATCTGTAGCTACCTACGTTTCTACAGTATATAAGGTTGGTTTCATTGTCCACAGATATTTTCAGTTTTGATTTGTTGATAGTTGGCTGCACACCTCTTTCCTTAAATTTGCAGAATTCATCTATCATAAGAACCCTATGAAGTATGAATGATGATGCAATGTACTGCAATTATTTTGCAGGGCCTACTAGAGACATCACATCATCACCTCCCACTGAGTCGACCGATGGCACTGGACAGCTTGAACTAGTGCTGGTTAACAATGAGAAAGAACATGATGAGGACAATCATGATTTGCTTGTCAAACTTGAACCTTTACTGTGGAACCATCCAAATGATAACACAGAAGACAAGGTGAGAGTTCTTGATGACGATTTGCTACGACTTATACAGTGATGTGCAATACAGTGTTAGAAAGCTGGGGTAGTAACAATAATAATATTATTCTTGAATGTTTGAAATTAACCAGGTTTTAAAGTGAAGAAATAACTTCTAAAATATACAAATACATTCTTAAAAGGCTACATGGAGGAGATTATGTGCTGATTGCAAGTTCGTGCTGATTTTGAGGCTAGTTGGATGCTTGGGAGTTGAAGGGTGGTTGGAGGAATGTCTGACCACTGACTGGCAAAAGGAATGTTAAGAGAGCAATGGTAGAATGGGAACAGAGGAGGTGGGGAGGAAGAGAAGTACTGAAGATGAGTGAATTGGATGTGGCAAACAGAGCTATGTTCCAGCAGGCATTGAGAGCAGAATATCAATAGTGTGAAAAGGTGTAGCTTCAGTAGTGGTTGAGGGCATGCCGATCTGATTTTTGCAGTGAGATAAGTCAGTGATAACTACCTTGTGAAGGGAAAGGATATGTTCTGAGTATTCATCGATATGGAAAAAAACAACAAAGAAAAAACGCCATGGAGGGTGCTGTGCATGTATGGAATAGGCAGAAATTTGTTAGAAGGGGTTTGGAGTTCCTATATTGCAGCAAACATGTGTCAGAGTGCAAAGCAAGGGGAGGGATTGGTTAACAGTGAATTTGTAACTGAGACAAAGTTGCATTCTTATTATTATTGAATCATTTATTTCCATCATCTGGCAATGGGTTTTCAATTTTTTAAATAATACACAAAACTTTATTCCCATAAACACTATTTGAATTAACATAAACAAGAATACAATTCGAATTCATCGCCGGTTCTGATTTCATGCAACAGATTATAAATTATAATATAATCAATGATCAACAGCCAACATCTTATTTGAGGTAAGAATCAGGGATGCCTGGCACAAAATACATGGGGTGGGTCGATCACAAATACATGTAGTTGGGAAAATTACAAAATACATAGAATTGGAGAAACTGCCAACACATGGGGTCAAGAAATCCTGAGAACATGGGGTTGGGAAATCAAAATGCACTAACATATTGTAAAGATGGGGTAAAATATGAATAATAAGGCATTGAATAGATGATATTAATTGTACATAAAACATATATATACATAACACTGGATATACATATTCCATGACAAAATGCTCTATCGTATTGTAAAGATGGGTGTAAAACAATGAATGAATTGGTGAATATACGACAGGAGTTATTTATAAAATATATACATAGTATTGAATATACACACTTCATGACCTCTAGGAAATGATCAAATGATTGACAATCAGAATAATTTGATACTGGAGTACAGAAATAGATTTAATATAGCTACATCTGTTATAGAAGATACAGATACAGACACTAGGCCGCATCCCCCAGAAAGGGGGGTGGCCGACGGCAAGGCGCACCTCATACCCTCACATGCTCACACTCACACAACTTAGCTCTTTTTGTGCTAAAGGGTCCGGCCGGTAGCCCCTCAACTTACACTCTGGGTCCCGAATGCACCGAGGAACCGTCGTCAGCAGCAGGGCCCGACAGCTTTCACTGGTTTACCCCCGCCGCGTCATAATGGCGGGGCCCCCCCCACCCACGACCATCCCGACAGCGG
>SDVV010029926.1:0-11745 GCA_016164225.1 Gammarus roeselii | reverse complement strand
ACAAAATAATATATCTAGAGTCACTAATATATAACTACAGTATCAGAGAAGTACAGCGTCCGAGACACTATCAAATAACAAACATTCTAAGCAATACATTCGATAAAAGATTCAAATATCTTACCATCCTAATTCCTATACAATTAACATATATCCTAATTCCTACACAATTAACATATATCATAATTCCTACACAATTAACATATATCCTAAATTCTCGTAATTCCTTCATAAATAATATACCTCCTAAATCCTTCACAATTAACATGATTCACTAATTTTCGTCGATCTAATCCTTCACAAATCATACATAGAGTCACTAATTATCCATTGCCGTTCTCGCAGTCCTTTTCGATTGCCGTTCTCGCGCCGCGTTTCGATTGCCGTTCTTGCGCCGCGTTTCGATTACCGTTCTCGCGCCGCGTTTCGATTACCGTTCTCGCGCCACTTGTATCTACTGTTGTTATCTTGTGTTGTCGCTTAACGCTTGATATCCATGATGACACGTTGTTCGACGAATATTCTGCAAGAACAGAATTTGTGTATTACCGCTTCCGGGCCAAATAATAACTTTGTTTGGTATCAAGAGACGCGTTTGTTCACATACTGAGTATTAGCAGAGGAAGCACAGTTTTACTTGATTTTTTTTACTGACAAGAGGAAGGAACGTTTTACTGACAAGAGGAGGTGAAGTGAAGTGAGGGAGACCTGAGGGGGGGCAGGACTGATATAAAGTTCTGTGTATACACCATGTGCTAAGCACCTACTTCTGCTTCTATTTTATACTTTTTTTTTGTGCTGAAACTTCTTTAAATTGTGCTAAAACTTCCTTTATTGTGCTGAAAATTTTTTCATGTTGAGTTTTAAGGAAAATAAATTAAATTGGAAAATAAGACATACGTTCGTATACGCCCAGTGCTGAACAGCTACTGATTGTGTTGGAATTCGCGTTTGTTCACATACTGATTATTAACCGAATCAATTTATAGAGATCTGGAAAGAAAGGACTTGATAGGCCTCAGTATTTGCAAGAACTGGTTGAAGAATTCCACAGTATTCAAGATACTGGACCACGACGCCTAGGGTTGTAAGTGTTGGAGACGAGGTGAGGGTGAGAGACAGAAAATATCTCAAGATGCATGAGTGCCTTGTGGTTGACGTGAGCGAAGAAGATCAGTGCAAAATTCCCTACAGGGGATGGAAGAGCACTCACGACAAGTGGATCTTGATGGACAGCTCTCGCATCCAGTATGATGAAGAAACTGAAGTGTCAGATGCTGGCCAGTCGGAACACGAGTCTGTTGGCTCAGTGGCATCTTTTGTGGCATCGCTGGAGGCCTACGGTTGCGGCGGCATCTCGGTGGCGGAAGTTCATCGAAGGACCAGCGTCGGCGGAGGCTTCCCGCCTACATCTTTGCAGTCCCAAAAACATGAGACAGCAGTGGCCTGTAAGTCTGGGGGCTTGACTGGGAGGGGTGGGCTGGCTGTTGGCGGGGACTCAGCTGTTCATGGGCTGCCTGGCGGGGATGTGCACTGTTCCTTCTGTGATGCCGTTCCTTTGGGTGGCTTCGTTTCTTGTTTGGTCTGCCGCGGGAAATTTCACGCTGGTGTGTCGTGTCTTGGGGTAGAGGAGGATGTTGTTAGTTGTCTTTTGAAGGATACTGGCGATGCTGTGCAGTATTTTTGTTACAGGTGTAGATGTTCTGGTAGAACCAGTTCTTCTTGTGTTCCTGGCAAGGAGACTAGACTTGTGTCAGCTTTCAATCAGTTGTTGGTTGCTGTTGGATCCCTTACCAAGAGAGTTGATCAGATGTCAAGCAGAATTGAGTCGGCATGTGGCGGTCATTCTGCCAACAAGCCACTTGATGGGTCCTTGGCCACGAAGCTACAGTTTCTAGAGAGGGGATTTGTGTAGAATTGAGAGAATTGCGCAAACAGGAACGCTGCCACGACTCGATTGCCCTCAGAGGTTTCCAGACTGGCAGTGCTGAGGGTGTGAACGAGAAATTTGCCAAAAGTTTGCTTGGCCTTGGACATCCGAGAAGTTGAGCTCGGGGGACTTGTGAGGATCGGCGAAACCAGCTTGTTTAGAGGTAAAGTTCTGGATTGTGATTGAAGGAGGATGCTGCTAGGTGGTGCCAAGAAATTAAGATTCTTGGATGAGTTCAAGTCTGTTTTCATACAGAGGGTCTTGACCTACAGACAGCGACAGGAGATTATTGCGAGAAGGGCTGTTGTTGGCGGTGGGGCGACGGCTGCAAGCCAGGGTGCAGCTGGGCGTATAGGCAGTGGCATTGCTGGTGGTCGTGCTGGGTGCCTCGGTGTTTGTGCTGATGACCGCAGTAGTGGTGCTGGTAGCCGCGGGGACGGTTTTGGTGTACGCAGGAGTGGTTTTGTTGGTCGTTGTGGTCGCGGTGGTGGTTTAAATGGCCGCGGTGGCGATTTGATGACCGCGGTGGAGGTTCTGGTAGCCGCGGTGGCGGCTCTGGTGGGCCCTGTGGCGTTCCCATTGAGGGGGATGCTGTTTGCCATGGTGATGCTGCGGGTGTTGGGTCCATCAATTGTTGAGGGTTTCTGAAGTCGTCCGTCTCCCAATTTTCATTGCTGAAGATTGGATAGGCAAATACCGATAGTCTTACAAACAAAATTAATTTTATTTCCGATTTAATTTCAGAAAATAGGCTGGAGGTGTTTGTGACTGGTGAGACTTGACTTGTAAGCTCGGTTTGTTTTTCTTTTGTTGAGGTTCATGGGTTTGCTGTTGTAAGGGGAGATTCGCATACTGGAGTGAGAAAACATCGGGTTTGTATATATTTGAAAAATTCACTGAAGTATGAGGAGGTTAATCTGGACTTGCCAAATGTAGCAGCAGCCTTTCTGTTCAACTTGATTTTTGGATTTTGGCTGTTTATAGACCTCCATTATATGGTGATCAGGAAAATCTTGATCTGATAAGTTTGATTAGTGACTCTGTTTTGGTCGTGAGGTGGTCGTGTTAGGGGATTTCAAGCTGCCCTTAATGAAGTGGTCTGATGAGTTGGTGCAGGAAGAGAATGTTAACTTGACGGATCAACTGTTTTTGGATTGCTTAGCATCTTGTGGCTTGCATCAGTGGGTGAGGGAGCGAGCCAGATCGTGTTAGGGATGTTGTTGTTTTGGCTCCTTTTTTGAGATGTGCTCGCTCGCCTATTATTTGTGATTATTTGTTTGTGAATGTCTTGGAGCCTGATGGTGCAAGACACCAAGCTCGGAAGTGTTCTTGGCACCGGGTAACTAGGGCGCTATTTCCATAGCATTATCGAGAATTGATTAGCCTCTTGAATTTGTTTACCTGGGTGTTTGTGAGGCATAAAGAGTGTTCCTCACTATACTGAGGAGTCTGATAGACTTACATGTACCTCTTGCTGGAGACTCGCCTAGGGTACCATGGTTTGTAAGGCCTCCCCATGGGTTGAAGGTGAGGCGAGCAAATGCGTGGGATGAGTACAAGATTTCAAGAAGGAGGTTTGACAGAAAATGGTCTTAATCTCAACTGTCAGTTCCAAAATCATGCTTTGTTCAGCCGATCTCAGCACGAGGAATACCTCATTCAACGGTATAGTGACTCCCCAAAGCTGTTCCATGCTTATATACGAAGGAAGAATATAGGTCGTCTTGGGATTGGAACACTTCGTAATTCAGGTAAACAGCTGGTTCACGATCCACTGGAGATGGCTGAGCTTCTGTCATCTGCCTTCTCTGGTGTATATAGAGATGATGTTCCTCCCAATCCTGCCTCTCCTGGCTCGGTGCACCTAACGACTGGGTATGCTGAGCCCTTGGGGGAGCTACATAGGTAAGAATCAGAGGCAAGAAAAAAAAACGAAGAAAATCAAGTAAAAGTAAAATTATAAAAAAAAAATGTAAATGCTGATTATCTTGCAAAGCCTGAGTCACGCATATGAAAGTAAAAGCAAGCAAAAGGGGAAATTAAGTAACAAAAATAGGTAAATAAGGACGACTGAAAGGAAGACTTTCTCCCAATGGCTTATCAATGAACAAAGCAAAACATACATGAGCAAAAGCACTAAATCAGGTAAAAGCAGTGACAAAACAGCAAATTATTAATGAAAAAGCAGAAATTATATTTAATGCCGTAATGAATCAATCACAAAATAAGAAATTCTGTACAGTAAATTCGCAACCAAATTCATCAAAGCACAAAGAATATATCAAATAATAAGACAGAAACCATAAACCCCAAACATGCTTGATCAAGTGAATCCTTAACCTAAACTGATGAAATACCTACAACCCAAATGCATCCCAAACTCATCCACATCTCACCCAGTGCAGTGGCCACAAATTACACTTAGAATGAAGAAAGCTTTATTAGTAGGTAAATTAGCAAGCATAAGACCATTTATAATTATATCACACTAAGTTGGTTGGGATGGTTTTCACCTGTCTTCACTATTCCGTCAAATAAAACTTTAGAAAAAAAAGTGTATGACATGTTCAGCCCAACTCAAAAAACATTCTACTGTTAGAGTTCAAAATCACACCCAAACAGTTTTATCCTTGTCTGTTCAGTCTTCTCGGAACACTTCAATTTTTGAAAAACAAATAGTTATATCCAAATTTAGGGTACTTTTTGTGCGTGGGAGTTTCCTACTTACTTTGTTACCATGCAATGACAAGATGTCATTCCGGTCACTTCTGCCCCACTTCCCCACCTTGTGGATCTACAATGGGCAGTTACCCTATGAGACAATGAATACAGAGGGTTTGCTACACGAACAACACACTACAGGTAGAAAGATATCCATACACACTACTACACCGTGGATACTTAGATATTTTTTGCTGTTATAGCTGACCACAGCATAGCTACCACCTGGCCCACACTCGAGCTGTGGCATCAGCAATTGCATGTTGTTGCCACATTCGCCAGTCGGATCCCGGCTCGGCGTCGCGTTTGAGTTACCCTCAGTGAGGAACACAGCAGATGTCCTTGTTCAATTGACCTCTGGGCCTAAAGATGTTTGCTGCGGCTGGCAATTGCGGCACATGTTAGATCTCACATATTTCTAGTTGTAAACGATTGAATAACTGAGGTGCCCGGCATGTGAAACTATTGAATGCTGCAGTTAGCATCATTTTACCACCCGTTGGTTTTGATATGTTGTAGTCGCACATTCTGCCAATCCTTGCCTGGTTTCTCATGGTCTCATGAAAATCGCTTTTGTTCCCGTGCATATTATCAACTGGCCTTGGCAAATCTAGATTATTAACTGCCTAGAATCAATCCATGCCAATAATTAATTGCCTTGATATTTGGAATTATATTCTCTCTTTTCCACGTTTTACTGGCCACTGTTGAAAAACTACAACATATTATATCTTGGAAGTTTTTAATGTGTCAATTTTATGGCAAATTAAATCTTATGAAAATAAGTGTTATAAAATCTTCTGAAAATAATTTTGATAAAATCTTCTAAAGATAAGTTTTCTACATAACTCTGATATCTGCCTTTGCTACGGTGCAATACTTGGAGCAGGATGTGCTGCGGTTAGAGGAGGAAGAGCTTTTTTGAAGAGTAGTGGGTGGAGCTTGTTTCTGGTTGCATTGAGGAGGGCTCTAGTAGGACTGTGGGCTTCTCACCTCGGTTTCTCACCTTGGTTTCTCACCTTGGTTGCCTCAAGACCACCCCACACCCCAGCAAGGCCAGAGTGCAGAACATGAAAAGGGGCCTAAATTACACAGCACGCTAGACTGTAAAAGTCCGGCAAAATAAAAGAACGGGAAAAAACTGGAAATTTGTGCTTCAAGCAACTGATCATACAGTAGTTCTGTTAGTCACAAAATAAAACATACACATACATGTATACTCACACTTCAAAAAATACATATATGCTTATACACACATCCCTACAAATGAATTACAGTTCATCAGCCGCCTAGTTAAAATCTAAAGATTCCTCATACATCAAAGCAGTAAGGGCCTGCTTATGGCAAGCGATATCTGTCAACTGCACTATGTCAGCAGGCAAGTCATTCCACACACCAACACATCTCACACTAAAGGACCTACTGTGGACAGCAGAAGAGCAAGGAGGAAACACTAGCTTCAGCCCATTACCTCTAGTACCAACCCTTGGAGCCAAAGAAAACATAGTTAGCTAATTCTCCGATTTACCATGCAAAAATTTCCAATATTTGATCAGGTCTGCTCTAAGAAGCCGACCCTTAAAAGAAACAAATAAAGGCTCCTCAAACGACCATCGTAGCCCATGCAAGAGAGTCCATCAATGTTTTTAGTCCATCACCTCTGGACAGACTCCAGCAGCCTGCGCTATTAACTTTTATACTATTAGGGCCGTTTGAAGCATTGAAGGAGGTGCAAGGTTTGAAAGATGACAAGATAGGGTTTTCAAATTATTTTGAATAATATAACATGAACACATAAACAGGGTAGCTACATGTCAAAGATACATGAATAATATTTTGAAACTTATGATTATGTACTGAAAATGAATAGTGCAAGAACACGGAATAATAGTTGCCTAAATACTCGTAGGCTTATAATTGTAAACTAGTAAACAAACAAAAAGAGAAGGTGCGTTGTGCCACCCACTCTCCCATCTTGCTGGCTGCTTCTTATGTGATAACCCAATACTCACACTACTTGAATGACTTAAAATCTCCCGAAAAGGGGTGTGCCTTGGCTTATGTGTTCGGTTAGAGCTCTCCAATGAGAGAACAGCTCTACAGCTTGTTAACTGTTCAGGGGCGTGTCCCCTGGGCTGCTTGTGTCCCATTGGCCCACAGTTGATTTCGCCGTTATGTAGAATCATAGACTCCGCCCTAAATTCGTTGCAACTAAAGGGCTGACATTGGCTGTGAGGATGAATACCCGGCACCAAACTGCTGGCTTGCTTTCTTTGAACGACAAGCACAAATGGCATTCACTTGAAGACGGTTCTTGGGCGAGTAACATAATCTGAAGGCACCTTGTGGTTTGCTGAAGGAAACACTTCCAAGGGTGTCGGATAATACACAAACCTGGTTTTCCATCGACTAACTCAGACAAGGGTTGGTAGATCTACACCCAATTTCTCACGAAGGAAGAAACTCAAGCTTTATGAATTATAACGGCAGTGGTCATAGACGTACAGTCTAGGGAATAAATGTAGCGTAAAAACGGAGAGTTATAACACTTATAACGGTAGTGGTCACAGACGTACAGTCAAGGGAATAAATGAAGCGTAAAAACTGAGTGTTTAAACACCTCCCATTCTGATTTTCGTTGACAGCGAGGTCCTGTGGTCCCAGGGTGGTACACCTTCGTTTGTGTCTTTTCCTATCTGCTCAGAAAATGTCGCTCTATTGTAGTGCAGCCTTCTGCTGACTAACATTGGTTTAGGGTTGCCTAGCAATCAGCCCTAGGTCTTTAAGTGCTCTGGTGTAATAAAATCAAATCTATTCATAAGATTTACTCAGCTCCATTAAGAGTTAAAAGGCAAGCACATAAATTAGTTCCACACTCCTGTCATGTTCAATAAACCAGACATAGCTTGTATTAAAGAGAGGGAGCTAGGGCAACTAACTCCAACAGAGATAAGGTGCTCAGCTGTAAAATAACAAAACAGATACCTTATTAGAAATGAGAGATATGTACATCTATTTACAAGGACATTCAACAAAAATGTCCAAATTACCAGCACAATGTAAAAACACAGGTAAATGAAATGAATGCAGTTAGCAGTGAACATAATAAACTCATACAAATGGTTCACAGTACTATTAACAATAAAATAAAGTCAAGCTCTTTGAGCTCAAAGGCAAAACCTTATACTACTCATGAACGAAGCAGCTTGATAGAAGTAAATAAGCAATCCACTCTAAGGTAAGCTGGACAAAATAGGTGAACAATTAAAACGTATCATATTTGAAAACGTATCACAGTAGGTATTGAAAATTCAAGACTGCATATCACAGTTGGTATCACAGCTGAGTTCAGGATTATATTGAGTATGATTACATATTCTCTGACTAGGACCATTAATTGACTTGAATTATTATTTAATTAACAACAACTTGAAGGATTGCAAGTGGTATTTGAATGATTCTTTTCGACTAAATGTTCAGAACTTCATATTAAAGTGAAGAAGCACACAAATCACTTTGCTTATTATTCTGTGCAATAGATTTAGTAGGGAACAACATGGTAACAAGAACCAAACAAGCTCAAACACCAGCACAGCACTCCGGCAATCAACTCCATGGGACAGAAAGCATCAGCTGTACATAGTTCAATTCCAACCGGCCATAACAGAAGGCATAATTTTCCCATAAAAAAAATATTCAAACACAGCTGAAATTTATCATGAAAAGTGAGCCGAATATACCCAACCTTAAAAAGACAATGTAATAAACAAAAAATAATGAAACACAATCACAGCCCAAAAACTATCCAGAACGACCTTCAACAATGATGGGCAACCAAAAGAATCTATACAAGGAAAGCATCCAGGAGATCAACGCATACAAAAAAGTAACTCAAGCAACACATTGTATAGCCAAAAAACATCAACAACTCTACCCTTGTATCACAAAAACACCAAATATTCTGAAACATATAAATCATCGCATACTAACTGGGCCCAGTTGCACACAATTTGAAAACAGACTCTGCTAACACGGTGATCTAATGGACAACTCTGACCTCTCTGACAACCTCTGACCATCGTCCTGAAAAGGAACAACAATTATATATTATTACCTGGGCAGGCATCCAGAAATGACACGCCCTACCCACAGCCACCGGATCTCCAGGGAAGAGCTAAAGGTAGGAAAAGTAATAAAACATTATAATACAAAATTTTGCAGAAAAAAATTACAAATTAAAACTTGAGAAATTATAAACCTAATCTGTGGTATAATTTCACATTTAAAATAACCCACCCTGAAAAGACACCAACATTAACCATCCCTTTCATTCACAGCAGAACTGTGGGACAGCAGAAGAACCCTCACAACCCCCACAATCCAACCACAAATCCTCTTGCAGGCAACCAGGACTACTGGCTGGGACTCCAAGACCAGTCAAGGGCACTGAGCAGATGCAGAGACTAGAAAGATAGCAGGCAACTTAGTAACACAAGTGGAGCCAACACCCACTAAGGCCTATCGTCCTACTTTAGCATGGAGCCTCATGCTACTGACAGGTGCTCTGCAGGGTTTAGTATGAGTTGGACACATAAAAATAACTGACAAGGCGTTGCCTTGTTAACTTCATTGTAGCTTCATAAAACATATGATATTTAATAGAATACATACTTGAATGAGTAATATTGAGTTTGATTGGCTAAACAGACGTAAAACATGAATAACGAAAAGTGACGCTTGGCTTCTATAATCAGCAGCGGACAAAAATATCAATAAATAAACTCATTTAACCAATATTGCATAACATGTGAATGATTGAAATCAGGGATACCAAGGCAATTATCCTTTTAGAGAAATGCATGAGGTAAATGCAAAAATCTCAATTCCTCCAAAGAGAAATGACAAGCCTGAGCAACAAAAAAAAATTAATAAAATAACAAACTTTTGCAAAAGCAAGCATAAAGTAACATTATAACTATAGGCAAACAATTTAGTAGGAAGGGCAAGTTACTTTATTGAGATGGTAAGATGAATGAAGTGGTGCAAGGTAAATTGATTAAAACAGACTGACAAAACATAGATGAAAAACATAAATACTAATGAGTAGTAGGCCTGCACTACTACACACCTCCCGCCAGCATGTTTTGAGAAATTTTCTACTGGGCTGGAGTATTCAATTAAAGGTTAAAGTGACACTCCTGGACTAAATGTAATTTCTCTGATCTACTGCAAGTGACAAAGCCAAATTTGCTCATCACCGTATAGCTTCACTGTACAGATCTAAAATGTGACACAATAAGGTAACCATAACTGTGTTTCTTGATTAGGATACCGTTTAGTTAATAGCTTTTGATGAAATAACATTAATTATTTCTCTAAAATAGTCTTTTGCATATTCTACTCGACCAGTTTATACTGCAATAGGACTATAAGTATTATGATTGTTGACTCAGTCAACAGTACTACCGCACCGGATTTCCTTAATCAAGTTAGGATTTTAATTGTCTCGGCCATGATATTATCATTTTAAAATAGTCTGGCTTTCATAGTTTTCAGTAGACTCCGCCATGTTACTCTCAATGTGAGGAGCTGGAACGATATCCATAGCCCGCAACATTTGCGCAGATCAGCAGCTGTACTCCATCAGAAACTGCTGGATGTAAGGGAGGTCCTCGGCGGGTCCAGTAGATCTTGTGGCTCGTGACGATGGTATTCCGACAGGCACCTCAGGTGACGCATCAATGCTGGAGTTTACTCCTTCATGTGGCGACTGTCGTTTCTCTCTCAAGATGACACTCTTCAGGCGCTGGATGAGTCCTTTACTTCTTGAAGGTGAAGACATGCTGCCTGCAGAGAACCCAGTGAAGGACCCCGGCGATGAACTTCCACTTAGCACTGCACTAAGGGCTTCAATAGTTTGTCTCAATATATTTTTTATGGCATCCTCAGCAATAGTTCTGAAACTTGAACCATCAGCCACTTGTGTAGCAGGACACTATGGAAGATCATCAGCATTGAAGCTGATGGAAGATGGATCCCATGTCTCATCATCTCTACTGAGTACCACTCCAGAACAATCATATCCAGGGAAATTTGCCTTAACTGCAGCAAACTGATCGTGAATACTCATCTGACCTGATGTGTCTGACAACACTAACAATAGTAGCTAGTATAACGCCGAAAATCATTTTTTTTGGGGTCCAATGAGTACCCCCACCCTTCCCTAGGCAAAAGTTGGATGCGCTCCTGGCTAAACGCATTTTTTTTTATTCGGCCAATGTAATTGTTAGGAAGTATGTAATTTCTTAGTGTGACCGACCTAGTCACTGTATAGCTCGGACATTGTAGTTGTATGTTAAGACAATTGCTCATGTGGTCAAGTTAATTACTGTAGATACAGAGAGAAACACCCGGGAGGGTGGGAAAGAAGGTAGGGGAGGAGGGAAGGGGAGGGGGTCAGTCGCATAGGGACATAAGATTGCATTTTTTTTCGAGCTATTGTAATGGTTAGGAAGTATGTTATTTCTTAGTGTGACCGACTTGGTCGCTTGGTCCATATACTTGTAGGTTTATTTAGTTCTATTCTGGTCAATTACTTTTGGGGTGGTCAAACGCAAGTGGAAAAGACTGCAATAGTTCAACCGCAAGTGGTAATTAGCTCGATGATCTCTATCCGTGAAATATCACACAAAGATCTTATCTCGAGATATATGGTCCGCTTGGAGAATACAGTTTTCTTACGGTTTCCATACGGGATCTGGTTGCTTACAGTTACGCTTGCTTACGGACAGATTATATAGATGTACGTTATAAGGTCTTGTCAACGCTATATATGATTGTATTGGAATATTTCGCACGGTAGGAGGGTATGATGTATATTACTATATTTGTTAAGCCGTTGTTTATGCATGATATTTTATTGCACGATTGATATTATTTGATTAAATCCACTCGCTTTTTCCCATTTAATTTTTGTTTTTTCGAATTTCGTCACGACACAATGTTAAACAACATATAGCTGCAGATACGTTCACGTATTTTTCAGATGATCTTTTTCTGTAGACAATGAAACAAGATTTATTTATACATATATA
>SDVV010029925.1:0-11745 GCA_016164225.1 Gammarus roeselii | reverse complement strand
ATATTTATACAATGATCTTTACCACTTGAGTAAAGATCATCGTATTGAGTCTGAGAATTACTCTTATTATTGTGTAAATTTCTCACTACAACAATTCGCACACCAACATGTATAGGAAACCAATGTTTTCAGGTAATGGGATGAGTTTTTTCTCGCATACCCCTCTAAAATGAATAATCAATAACATCAGAACCCCTATCCACTGGGCGTACAACCTTTCCTCCTCATTCATGGCATGCCACCATGAAACCGGTTTTCTTGAAAAATTCTTCACCAACGATGGTTACCCAAATACTTTTTTGATAAACATTGCAGAAACTTTCTCAACAACATTTACAAAAAACCTGCCTAATTACAAACAGCAAGAAGAAAACGGTTTATCTTTGTTTACCCTTCTACAGCTCGGAATCGGAACCATTATAAGCTAAATTATTAGCCACCCTTTCGGATTATGACCCACAAGTAAAATGTAACTTAGCCCTGAGAAATTTTTTCACCATAGGCTCGCAGTTCCGCTCCAAGGATACCGTTTCTTCTGACGTGCGCTCCGACGTCATATATTGTTTTGCATGTGACAGCTGCAAAGCGTCATACAGCGGGAGCACGAGAAGAAGATTCAGGGAGAGAGTGGATCAGCACCTCGGGATTTCTTGTCGGACAGGTAAACCACTCACCACAGGTACACATTCTATCCCTGTCAAGCACGCGGAAGACCATAACCACCCATTCAAAAATAAGCACTTCAAAGTCATAGACCAATCATACAACAGCTTAAATTTACTCATTCTGGATTTGATTTGATTTGAACCTCATTTCCACCAGAGCCTCAAACTCATTCTGGAATCTCTGCATATACTCCAATCAAAACCCTCTTTGAACATCAAGAAATTTACTACAAAGCTATACACAGTTAAAACCTGCCAATCAGGACGCAGTATACGCGGATCCAACTCTACTACTCTACAAAACACGCCTGACACCTCACTTCTTATCTAAAGCTTGCCACCGGCGAGAACGGTCCAGCGGCTGCTCCGTCATATGCCGTATGACCCGGCGACTACCCCACTGGTTGGTATTAGCCTCTTAATTTTCTTAACACCTGTTCATACCTTTTGTCGTTGTTTTCCCTCTCTTATCAAATGTAGCACAACTTACCAATTTATTTGGTCTTTTCCCTATAAACTGATGATGAGATTTTGCTCCCGAAACGTCTGACATTTTCTTTATTTTTTCATTGTATACTACTTGGTCTTTTAATACATGTAATATTAATTTTAGCCCCATGTTTATTACCCTTTTTAATTTTCTGAACTTTTAAATAATGCTCACTGGAGCATTAGGGTATCTGTTCGTTCTTTTATATCTCAGTTGAGCGTCAGTTGAGCGTCAGCGAGCTATAGATAGCCTCACTTTTTATTATGCAAATTGCGATAGTGTTGACAATGGGTCGTGTTGTTGGTCAATAAGACTTATATATGACTGTTATTAGATTCACAATTTCATATGCTAAATCGCCTAAAACTAAGAAACGACTAGATTCTGGTCATTGATTAGAGAAAACAGACAAATGCTATACATATGATGAATATGGCTGTGTCGTTTAATCAATTGATTAACATAATTGAGGCGATAAGTCATTCCTAGTGTAACATATATTAATATGTGATTGGTACACTTTTTTCCAAGCCCAAGCTGCCAGTAACCGACCATCACAGCAGGTAGCCTCAACCTTCCGTCGCATGCTTACACGCAATAGCACTGGTTGTGCTCCCACATGAAGGCTTACTCCATTTAGGAGAGGCCGTTTCTCTGGCTAACGTTCTGCAATTTTTAGTGCGTACATTAACCATTGCAAACTGTTGGGGAAATGCCACCACTGTCTATAGCCACAATGCCGTTTTCTGAGTGCAAAGATAGTCAAAGTTCCTCAATTACCAGCCTGAAAAATTGCACAGTTAGCAAGGCTCGGTTTAAAATACTGTAAAAGAAGAAAAGGCTCCCACTTCCTACCTATTTTAATTCGTGAACAAAGAAAATCACAAAAAGTACCGAAGACATTTACCGCTTTGGCATTGTTTGAAACATTGCTCCGTATAAAAACATTTTCTTCAATAAATATTCTACAAAAAATGGACTTGAGATGGACACTGAACAATACCTCAAGAAACTTGAGCAAACTTTTTTTTATAACTGAACACACACTAATGATAAATGTTTGCGAATTCTCCTTTAGAAATGTGGTAAAATAGCACAAAAATATACGATACGCCGACTTTTATGCTAATTTCCAAATTTTGTTATAAATATGTGTGATGAAATGAGTACAGGCGTTAGCAGTTTGCATTTTGTCTTATCTAGTTCTAAGCTAACCGAACCTACTCTAACGTGACGTCAGATAAACTAGACTATCTTACCTAACCTTATCTTACGATTTTGGGGACAAAATGTTGAAGATTTTATTAGAAACTATTCATAAATGGAACGAACATGTGAAACGTATGAACGGAGATTTGAATACTACCTTCCTATTGACTCATGGATCGTTTAGTTAAATGGGGAATAGTTACAACTCTTTTAGATACTCTTTTTCGCAAGAAATGGTCGAGATTTTTTTCGTAATTTATCCTCCACCAACGACCGAATCATTCTAATGCAAACCCTTAACACAGAAATTGGAGCAAAAATCTGTGAACAATAGACGAACCTATAGCAGACAATTCTACTAAACGGAAAGCTTTGTTTGATACTAGTAAGGCTTTCAACACAGTTCCAAGACACGTCCTCATAAACAAAATACTCAACACACACGTTTATCCAAACTAAAAGAAATGGCTTGCTAATATTCTCTCCGTCAGACAAACACACTGCTTATAATAACAATCCATCTCGAATGGTTTCCAACAGGGCTCTGTACTTTCTCCCTCCCTTTTCAATGCCTTCATGCATGACCTGCCCATTTCAACAGAACCAAACTCCTAGATCAGCTCATACGCGGAGAACCTTACATTGATCATACAACACCACTAACACGAGACCGCAGCTGCGCACCTCCAGCAGTACCTGAACTCTCTTGAAGTCTGGCTGCAGGACAAAAGAACGAAAGGATCCGCAAGCAAGTCATCCCTCAAATTATTAACACCAGATATCAGTGAACTCCGCATTCACCCTCATGTTACGCTCAACAACTCTCCCATACCCCACACTCCCACTACAACTATCATTGGATTAACTTATGACACGGGGCTGACATTCAAGCTACACAAGCAACATCGGCATTAAAGACAGTCCTATACTAAACGTGTCCAGGACACTTACCACAACCACTTAAGGTTACTCCGAGGAATCAATTACAGCACTATACAAATAATTCGACAGACCCATAATCTCCTGTGCAAACACCGCTTGGTTCTCTTTCCTTGCACCCACACTTATTAATTGCCTACAAAGAATACAGAACACGGTCTTGCGCATTACCAGGTCCTCTCTCTCAAAACTCAAAAATCATCTTGGTATGAGAGGGACTCAATAATTTTATTTGATTGTTGTCCCGGCACATCCCTGCCACAACCAATTGAACCCTCGTCGAACCGAACGACACCTACATAACACACCTGCAACAAACTTCGGTTCTCTTTGAGCGACCATTCCCGATCCTACAGATTACCCATCTATGCATAAACAGACACACACACTTCAAAGTTCTTGCATTAAATGAACACCTAGTCAACACGGTATTTTTGAGTTACCTGTCTGAGGTGGACGTGGAGCAATTGGGGTTGCCCAGGGATGACGGGTCCACCCGTCGCGGTTGATGTGCAAGCACCACACGGCCTCCTGTCATACCAGCATAGACTGGAGAATGTTCCTTCCGATCTCTGTTTGCGAAGCTGGGGTTTGCGCGATACGGTCGAGTACGTCATGGCGTCGTGCTCAACCATCGTATCCAGCAGCTTAACCAAAATATCACATCGGTGCATGATCTGTGGGCGCACTCGCGAGACAGCATCAGTTTCGTCCGGGGTGCGGGCCTAATATGAGAGCCTACACCTACTGAAACACTCACAACGCGCACATGACGGTGGTAGTGTAAAGTACCGCGAGAACTGCATTCAAGAGTCATTTTGGTGGGAGGGGTAGGGCGCGGTGCATGCAACTTTGACTCAACCGGCCTGTACGGGGCATTCGCGCAAAAACGGGGGGCGGGAGCGGATGGTACCGGAACTGGTTTGGTGCCCCGAGTCACCTAACGGATAGCTTTTACATGTTAACGGGTTATATATTTACATGAGCTTATTAGGATTTCAATGCTTGTGAAGATATTGCAACTTTGTTGCTTTCATAATGCACGTTCACTGCTGTGTCCTCTGAATGTTTTTTAGGGGATATTGACAAACATACATTTATAAGATATTTTTTCATTGACAATTACATGATAATTTACAAGCTGTATTAAATGTCAAGACTCCACACATATTCTTCTTGCACGATTGTTGATTTCCAGACACGTTCATGATGATTTTTTCAACCTTTGTATCATTTCTTCGTCGATCGCTGTTGGAGAATCGCTTGTTTATCTTTTTAACTGGTACATTTTGACATAGATAATAGGCAAAGTAGATGCAGAAAGCTCCACAGACTAACGATAGATCACTTTGGATTGGTTTCTGCAGTACAAGTGGTATTTTGACATGGATATTAAAATACGATGC
Source organism: Gammarus roeselii (assembly GCA_016164225.1). Lineage (NCBI taxonomy): Eukaryota > Metazoa > Arthropoda > Malacostraca > Amphipoda > Gammaridae > Gammarus > Gammarus roeselii. Next base: position 7,036 of record SDVV010029925.1, on the reverse strand, counting down.
TATATTTCCTCCATATATTTTTGAATTGAACCCAAAGGAATCAAAAAAGTAGTGTTTGTTTCCGTTTTGAATATTAGGATCCAATGACCCATTTTATTAGGATTACTCTCGCTATTAACAATCATGTAGACATTCATTTGATGCATGGGCATTCTGTTTTCTGCAAAATGTCCTATATAGGCACGTTTCATAATTGGAACGCTCCTGGATATGTTGTCAAGTGGATTATTATCCATGATTACTGTAAATAGTTGGGGAATACCCTCCTGCCGAATTTATTTGGATGACACCGAGTGTATAACCTACCAGGAACAAGATCTTATTCGTAGTGGGTGGATTTTCACAGTTCACTGTTATACGTATGTTTGCTCGTTTTTCTAGGTTAATGACATCTTCAGAGTCGGTCGGTCTTGTATCTATAGCAAATATACTTCTTCCTGCAGGGAAATTTTGTCTTGTGATGAGATGAGCGCTGTTACGCCACCCTAGAGCCGAAAGTGTTTAATAGTATGCTTGGGCACACTCTCTGGGAAACGATGATCTAATGTTGGTAACGCGGTTTCCGTTTACATTAACAATAACGTTTGTGATTTCGTTATGCTGGAAGTAATTTGGATTGCGATCATATGCTCCGTTGTGTGCAGCTTGATCAATGAGAAACAAGGCTAATTTATGTGGAACAACCCCGTTGAAAGGGGAATCAATGGAGATTGAGTTTTGACCGGTAGGAAACACGATTGTTTTGACAATAGGTCGATCGAACATGTATTCAATCATGTCATTGTTTTTTGTGAGCGCTTTATTAAGAGCAAGCAAAGCTGTAGGGTATGGTACAACCTTTTGACACCATAATTTACATGAATCAACTAAATAGATGTAGTGTTCATTGTCATGTGTTAGAAGAACGCTACTAGGTTTGGCCAACTCCAAACGTATATTCACGCTGACATTATCCAATATATAACTATCGCTACCGGATACGTCAAAGTTTAGTGGTCCCATCATATGTATACCATGACGTACACTTTCTTGGATCCATGTCTCATTTTCGTTTTGAGTAGTAAAATTTGCTGCGACGACGGTATCTGGAATGGGTGTTTGCAATGATTTATACATCATATTCCACCCTCTATTATTTAGATCGGAGCTCTTCATGGATGTATACGCTTTGAGATTATTTAGTAGTCCTGTATAATTATTTCCTCCACACTGAACACCATTCAGGAATAGAGAGTGACTTTGGAACATACGATGAAAGAATCCGTCAACGAGTGTAACATTTGCAGCGGCGGCCAATGCGCTTCCATCTGCATTTCTAACACGGATTTTAACTTCTGCAGTTAACGAGCTCAAGTGAACCATTTCATTATCCGATCCTGGAATATGAAATTCTATAAAGGAATCGGCAATTCTACCATCATACAGACTACTGTTTGTACTTAGATAGTTTCTTTCAAATTTCCATTCGATACTTGATTCAATTAAATATTTTTTGTTGATGGAGGGGAACATATCAATCACCCCATTTCATAGTTTTCCGTAGGGGCTTCTAGCCCTGTCATGTTGTGGTATTTATTAGTAATTAAACAATGGACGACACGGCTCCATCTTTCTTCCATGATTCTTCCTCGATTTACGATATTTCGTTACTTTTCCTGTAAACTTACCTCCAACCATGGTTTTCTTTATAACATTATTGGGTGTAGCAACCCCATGTTCCTTTGCTGATCGTCGCATATGTATCTTTCTGCTCCGAGTAATCGTGTGCCATGTTTCGAGCCATATCGGCAGCTGCAGGCAGTAATGTTTTTCGTAGAAAAGGCAATGTGCGTCTTACAAGACTGGCCATGGTTGAGAAAAAACCACTACCTCTCTGGTACGATATCGGACTTGTGAATCTGTCAATATCGTGTAAACTTCCACCGCGTATTTTGTCACGTTTCGCGAATAAAACTTCGTGTTGTTTGTACGACGGATATGCATATACCACCCTCATGATTGCTTGATACCAAGTGACCGTTTTTTATATCCAGCGTTATATTTATATTGGTCTAGCTCTTTTAAAATGCAATACGCATAGGCTAGATCAACCATCCTTGAACAGGATATTACCGTCAACACCATCTCGTAGATCGATGGAAATGGAATCAATATGACTACGCTGTAATTTTTTATATATGGCATGGGCGCGTGTAAATGAATAAGAATTAATAATAAGAATAACATCAAGAATATTGACTTGCTTGTCACCCATGAAACAACGTGAAATTATATCGGATTAAACGTTTATGTAGCGTACATTATCGTTCATAAAGGACCTTTTTTCGCTTACGCCACCTCCACTGACATGAAATTTACATATCGCTCAACCCATTAAATTAGCCGATCATCCTCGGATAAAGTACCAATTCAACATAGCTTCAGTATATTTGTGTTGCGATATGTTTTCAAGAATAAAGGCATTGAACTTCATGCGTCGCGTGGTCTTATCATATTCAAACAATTTTCCTTCATCTCTAACGATTTGTTTGCTTATCAGACTTTTTCTTATATTGATTTCTAGCTCGGAGATGTAATCTTCCAATTTATTGCCTGAGATATTCTCGCTAGGAAAAACAAAGCTTCTTCATGCCCGATTCGTTCATTTTCAGCATTCAAATAGTCTATGTATATTACAATGTTATATTGTATATCATACTTTTTTATCTTGAACCAATCATTAAAGAATACTTCTACAAGTCCTACGCTTCACTCTCCCTGTAGCTGTATAACTGGATAAATACTGTTTGCAAAACTTGATGACGTATTGTTGCAGACAACAATATATACTCTCAATACTAGGACAATCAAACAACTTTTATATTTTTTATTTATTTTTATTTACATACATGGATTATTTACATTTTATGAATATTTAGAGGATAAATCCTGTAGACGTGGAGCTGCTTTCATCGCGAGTGTACTCGCCAAAGACGGTCTCACCCGGCTTGCGTCTCTTCCATGTTAAATCCATTTCTTCATCGATTTCATTAGCCAAGGCACATCGCTTCCTCTTTAGTGACAGACGGTTTATTTTCAATGGATTTCTTGGGAATGTCCGGGTGCACATAGGCAAGAGTTGTGCATGCGTCGAGATAGTACCGCTTATTCTCAAATTTACTGAGGTAGTTTTCGATACTGCGTACAGTTTGGAGTTGGCATGCTTGCGCACGAATTTTGTGTATTGTCTCAAAGTGTGTGCGTGTTTTTTGGTAATGTATATCTATGTATTGTTCATGTTTGATTTTGATTTGTGCCTGGTAATTGACACCTAGCTGTCCTTTCTTGGATTCATCGAACATGAGGAGATTTTTGGGATAATTGGAGAAGTCCATGTATTCAGCCAGGAGAGCTTGGCGCATTTCCGTTTCAATGTCGGCCACGCCTCTGAACTGGATTAGCAAGGAGTCAGTGTCTGAGTAGATAAGCGAGACGTTGTCACCGTAGCGTGGCTTCAGTGTGTCATAGAAGAAGCTGTAGACTTTTGCTTTTGCTTTTTCAAGCATTAAGAATCCAACTTGAAGTGGATGAACCATTCGGATATTTTTTTGCTTGAGGATCATGATGACTGTTTCGGGGCCGATGCGCCAGCAGTTTTTTAGGAGTGAGTTGGCAGCGTGTTTTCGAAACTCGTTGGGGGTGCACACGACCTTTGACTCTAGACTTCTGTTGAGCAGGTTTAAAAACAGCTTACCGTATATACTATTGTATAAAAGCTTGTACAGGGTCTTTTCAAAGGAGTTCGTAGACTCCTGACGTTTCTGGATATTTTTCATGATGAATGTTTTGAAGACCGGTTCCTGCTTGATGCGAAAAATTCGATGAACCATGGTGACTTCCAGTCCTTGCCTGAGGAGTATTTGGAGAAGTTCCAGGGCCACGAGGTAGTCAGTTTGAGGTAGATGGCTAGCAACAAGCTTACGATCTGCTCGTTTTCTGTTTTTGAGATGCTCTGAGCCAGCCAAGAGATTTTTTGTGGAGGGTGAAACATCGTTCAAGGTAATCTCTTTGTGATGTAGCAGGAGTGGCAGCTCATCTGTTTTTCTTGGCAAAACATATATTTTGGAAAAGTTTTTACCGTCCAATTCTCTCAGTATGAAGCGCATGTCATAGGCGAATGCATTGTGAGCAATACAAGGCATGAACCTGAGTTTCTCCATTATTCTCATGTTACAATTAGAACAAAGAGCCCCTATGTAGTTTCCTGTTATCACTTCTGTATTGGGTCCGAAAACCCCCTCAACGTAATGGTTGTGATGACGTACTCGTTTATTACCCTTTTCTCCAAAAACGTCTCCGCAGCATTCACATGTTTTGCTTTCTCAATATTTTTTCACGTCTTGTTTGGTGAGAACGGGGATGGGGAACAATGGTAAGGTTGACATGTATTCATTATAATCCAGCAACATATTCTTAACAAGATGTGTTTCCATCTCCTCAAGGGGATCTGTAGTCGAATCGACTACTTTGTGCTTTACAATTTTCCCATCTTTATCCACAAGAGTATAGCTGTACATGCACAACTTGTGTATGTTGACTACATGTTTCCCTTCTTGCGTGGGCTCCAGCACAGATTCACAGTCATAATAACATACAACAGGGGGTTTCATTGTTGCGTGCATGGCTGAGAATTGGTACATATCGCCTTCGTCAGGCATATCGATGTTTTGCAAGCCTTTAGTGGACGATCATAATTTTACGTGACCAGCTTTTTTGCTTTCGTGCATGCCCTGCATGCAAAAAAGACAAAAGAAGTTTCCTCCTAGTCTCGTATCTCTAAATGTAAGCATAAATGTAGAGAAACATGGAATGAGTGCGACATGATTAGCATCTAAGATTTGCACAAAATGGATCGTGCGCTCCTCACTGGCCTCTAAATTGCCTCTGTATACACTAACCAGCCCGTAACCTTCTTTCTCTTTAGTGAGCTGATATAGTCTAATGTTGACATCACAATCTCTTTCTATGTTTGGTAAATCTTCTAAAGCCACAGGTGTGTTCATGGGAAGATTTGGGAAGGTGAAATATGCGTTTCTAAACGGGAGGTAAGTTAACTCTGATTCACGTCTATCAATTGAGAGGTTTGTATTTTTAGGTAAGTGGAAATGGGCAACCATGCTTGTCAGGACACAATTATTAGTTTTTGTCTTGATATTGACAATATGGTACTTGCCTGGACAATTTTTGGGCCAAGGAACATAACTACCCATTTTTTTTTGTTCCTTTAGCCCCTGTCTTGTAGAATTTCAGCTCAACAGCGGTGACTGTATTAATGCTCCTGCCACTACCTTCTAACTCCTCTTTTTCTAATTTGTTTTGTAAATCTACCCCGAGATCCTCAATCAATTCACTTAAATCCACTGTTTTTGTCAGCTGGATCGCTTTTGTGTTTAATATCCAGTCCTTCTCTTCTATAGATGCATTCTCCATGGTTTTCACCCATTTTAACCTTCGCGGTGCATTGGAGTCTCTGGAATGTTCCTAATTTTGGTTCAATATGCTTCACTAATTCCCTGCATCTTAATGTTATCATGGATGATATGTTGACGTGTTCAGTGATTGGGATAAATGTCGATGTTATGAAATGGTGCTCCAATATACCTTCAGAGGTTGGTGTGTGAAATATAGCCTCTTGCGAATCATCGGTAGATGGTTCGTCAGGAGACGCCTCAACAGTAGACGGTGCATCAGTAGACTGAGCGATGAATGGCTCATCAGTAACCTGAACTCCGGGTAATTCCGGAGCAGTAGCCTCAACAGGACACGCTGAATCAGTAGACTGAGTGACGGATGGCTCAACAGTAGCCTGAACTCCGGGTAGATCCGGAGCAGTTGACTGAACTCCGCGTTGTTCCGATGACGGATTGGGGGCTGAAGCGCGTTGCGGGCTTGCGCTAGGCTTCGCGGACATTGCAGCGCTAGGAATTGCGGACATTGGGACGCTAGGAATTGTGGACATTGCGACGCTAGGGATACTCCCTGCATCCTCCAACAATGGCGCATCCGCCATATCGTTTCGATTTATCCTACAAGAATAAAAACACCACATAACAAATAACGCACGGTTAAAACTATACACAAATTGGCAAAGATATCCTTACGACAAAAAAAAAAAAAAAAATAGACTGGTTACTTACATTTTGCGAGGAAGGTGTGACGTCGACGAGATCAAGAGCACAAATAATGTCTGGGCTGCAGCACACCCTCTTTTATACATAAGTAAACTATACATGTTGTAACCTGTTTGCCTGCATCGGTAGGGTACCGCTGAGGTGTTGGATACTTTATCAGTTTACCGATAATGACGATCGATTGAAGCTGAAAATTTTGTGTCACGACTCTACCAACATTTAATGTTTTTGAATATGACTTTTAATAAGACAGGACTCGTCGAGTGTGGAAATTGGAGACATTAAATCAAAAATGCACAAGTCTAGAATTGCACCAAGTCCTGACTTTATAGCTAGCTTCCTCAGTCAAGAGGAAATCGTATTCAAATATATGAGCAAGGAAGACATCCTATGGTAGAGATGTAATATTTATTAAAAATATACACTAACCTTTGTATATGCCCGACATTGTAAAAGGATCTTGATGGATGATAAGCTCGAGTCTGTTGCGCGTATGCTTCTCTCTGCCATGGCGGGCTCTGCTGTCGAGGTTGCGACCAGTGAGGCAGCGGATGACGCTGGTAGTTTGGGTTTTTAGGCATCGGATCACCCTGATAGTTTGGCCAATGACTGGCCAGCGGATACGCTGGAAGAAGCTGCGTCGGTCTGCACGTGGAAAAAATTTATGTATTAGAATATATATAATAATAAATAACATGGAAAAATAATTAGTGTCCAGAAAAAAAAAATACATCGAAATTTTTCGTTACACATACCTTATCATTCCTGAAGTTCCGGATTGATCTGGTTCACCTGCGATCTAGTTGTTACCATGATCTGTTGAGAAAATTATAATAGATTAAATCAATTGCCTGGAAATATATATA